>VDFB02275239.1:0-178309 GCA_007258455.2 Sequoia sempervirens | reverse complement strand
GAGGAGTAATGGAGTATTTAATGGTTTAATGAATAATTAATATTTTTTGACTTTATATTAAAGTCACTTTATTAATTATTTAAATATTTAATTAATAGGGCGTATTATAAAGTATTTATTATACTTTATAATAAAGTGATGATATTTGATATAATGAATAATTATTATTCATTAATGAGACGCCAATTAATTATTATTTCTCCTAAGTCTAAAGGGCGAATTTAATCATTTAATTAAATGATTATTAAAAAGAGTCATTGGGTCGAATTTTTCAAGGAAGCTATATATTCACAGGAAAGAGACAAATCGAACTCTTATGATTTGATTATTCAATTTGTCTTCTATTTGCTCTGAGCATTGAAGTTTGCAAAACCTAGGGTTTCAGCAGACGAACGATTTTGGAGAACGATACCTCTTCAGAATCTGGCATACGGAGACTGTGCAATACCAGTTGAAGATTGTCTACTTGGTGACTTCATTCAGAAGTTGCAGTTGAGCACATTGAATCGATTTCAGGAAGGATATTCAGAGTTACTTCATCAGTTAACAGGGGCGACCTATCAGAGATTGTTTTTGTAGAGATCTGGCATCCTTTTTATTGGTCCGTACTATATTTATTGCTGCTGTTGTACAGGCCGTACAGATCTGTACTTTCAAGGCCGTACTCCTCTTTCAGGAAGGAACGTCTTCATCTTTCAGTCTCTGGCAGAGGGATTCAGTGCGCCTAGGTTATCTGGAGTCTTTGCAACGTTTTCAGAGTTTAGATATTCATCTATACATTCAGCCGTACCATTTTATTCTGTCATTTTTGGCTCCTGCAAGAGAAATCAGGTTCTTTAGAAATAAATTCATATTTCATTCATTTGTTCGATTTTTACATTGTATGTGATCTGGAGAGTTAATAAACATATGCACCTACCTTCTCTGATCAATATTGAAGCACATTCACTGTTCTATGATTTATTTTGATTTTTTAAGCATTTATTAAGTAAATCGCAGCTTCCTTGTTATTTGTCAAAACCCTCAAAAAAACACAAAAAAATACAAAAACCATCAAAACAAACAATATCAGTGATTTCCAGTTAGGGTTTCGGGGTTGAGAGTCACCTGGACTCTTACAGAAGGGTTCAATGCAAAGGATTGTGAGGCAGGTATATTAAGTTATTAACTGCTCTTGACTTCTAGGACATTTTTAATGGCATATAGTTGGTTTTACAAAAAATAACTTCTGACTAGTATCCAGGAAATTCAGAATGTCAGTCTATCATTGGAAGCTAACAACTGTGTGTGACATCAATATGCCACTATGGAAGAGCACAATGGCAATAGCAACTGTATGCAATTATCATTCAGGCCTGCTGAATTTGAATACCTGTCTCTAAATTTTGAACATTGAGGTCATTGCCTATAGGTGAGATTGGGCATCCTTGCTTGACTTAACTAGTACATGGATATCATTTCATCTTGTTAATGTATTAGCAGCTTCGGTAGCTCCTTCCAGCTCAGCATTTTCTTGGAAGACATAAATTGAAGATAGCCGTTGGCTATTCAATTTACATTCATTGTTTTGTAGTACACTCATCTCATGGCCGACATAAAAGAAATCAAGTTGATCTTTTATTAGAACATATTTAATACTTATTTGAGGCTGACCATCATCAAAAGGATATTCATGATTTATCATAAGGTGGCCGACCTCTTGTGAAGAGGTGTGAACATTTATCAAGGCCGACTTCAATAAAGGAAATAAGCGATTTCTTAAGAGGCCGACATGAAGTTTCTTAAGAGAGGCGTCTCCCCCATTATCTTGTATATATTCTCCTTGTTTCGCTCATTGTAAACACACTAGCAGAGTTCGGTTATTGATATCTGTTCTGTATCATAAAGGGTGAATATATCTTCAAGTGTGAATACTCTAAGTAAAGTGCGAATTCAAAACACAGGGCGATCATATTCAACACTATGACTCCACTCAGTGCGAACTTTATAAAGCATGGAGATCATTTAGTTTGAAGACCCTTCAGTGCAAAACATCATGTCAGTGTGAACTCCTTACAGCAGGTTGTGTACCATTGGTGATGCGAATATTACCAGATCTGAGTTCAGTCATCGCCAGGTGTGATTTAGCACATTATCATCTGTCATTCTACTTTGCCAGGTGGTGTATATCGGTCTTAAGTTAGACCTCATTGTAATGTGTAATATTGCCTCTGTTACATCAAATATAAGAGAGATCTTTGTTGCTGGGTTTTTCTCCCTCAAGAGGAGGGTTTTCCCAGGATATATGCTGTGTTATTTTGTCTGATTTTGAATTAATTTTCTGTGCATCTAATCTGTTCACTTAAAATCAACACATCTCAGTAAGGTTCAATTTGGACAAATACTCTGATATAAAGCCATTGTCATGGTGACACTCAATTAACTAAATGTTTGGAACAATAGATTTTATTTACTATAGTATCAAAAGCTTTGTCAAAGTATATGAATCAGAAGTCAACTATGCTTGAAACTTTGGCTTTCATAATGATGGTTCTAAATGCCAGAGTATTGTCATAAGTCTAGTGGTTATCTTCTTAAGAAATTGTCTAAATGGCTTGAGAGATCAAAGGCTTAAAATAACATGTTGAGGACATGTCTAACCATGATGGATTTTAGTCATGATTTGTTGGTCTTCCATCCTTTGAATAGGATAGATAATATAAGATGTCCAAGACAAACGATGGCCTTGAGCAGCATGTTGGTTTAATGGGTGGATGGTGTAGCTTGATAAGAGCATTGAGCTATGCTTTAAGATTTTCCAAGCAGTTTCTATAAGTCAGCTTTACCATATTGCATGATAAAATTTGTATACAATGCCATTGGTCCGTAAAAAGATATAGCTAGATGCAATGTCACAACTAAGGTCAGAAGTTGGGTAGGACAATAATAATGGGAGAGGGCACGGGTGATGTTAGTTTAAGTTTTGGGGATGGTCCAAACAAGATTGTTTAGGAAAGGAAGACATCTGAAAATATTTTTTCTTGAATTGAAGCATATTTATGACATCTTTATCAATTTTACCATGGCCTGCTCAGTTTCCTCAGAAGCTAATGGGATCTATGACCTTTTCTCGAATATTTATGTCCTCTACATTTGTTGGAAGAAGTTTAATTATAGATGAGATGATTTTAGGAAATGATTTGCATTTTGAGACAAAACAACCATTATATACATAAACAATAGGCTATAGCCGTGGGTGTTTGATTATGATTAAGGATTGCACTCATAGGGATGTTGAAATTACCAACAAAACTGTATTGTGGAATTTATTTCTGCAACATTGGAAACAAAAAGGATATATTTTATGCACGTTATTGAAGCTAATAAATGAGAAATAGTAATTGTCTCCTAACTCAATAAATAATGCCAGATTACATATAGTGCATATCATTCTCATGTCACTAGACTGCCACGAAAGGATGCATGCCACAACCATGATAATAAGATGGACAGATTCAAATGCATGGGATGAAAATTTGACAATGTATAAGAGCCTCATAATCCAACTGCTTGTATGGATTAACTGAAAGAAGAAAGACAACTTACTGTATACGTTTCTGTTATTTTTACGAAACATTAATGATTTGCCTGTTTCTATAATGTTTGTGCTAAAATTCTGAAGAATAGGCATGGTATACTTGGAAGGTTTTGAAGTCTGATTTCAAATTGTTGTTGTGAAGATATTGGAACTGGAAGTATACCCATGTATATTTTTAAAGGGCTCTAGTTGAAATTATGTATTTCAATTCTTTATTTCTCAGTTATGGACTGAGATTGCCACTATGTGAAATATTTAATTCATTACAGCAAGAGAATGAATATAAGTTTGTCTGAGATAAAATTTGTATTAAGAGAGTTTTTCTATGAAGGATTTAATATTCTGTAGTAACTAAGCATACATTTTATATACTACAGACTACAATATTAAACGAAAGATACAACTCGCCTTCTAAAGATGTAAGGAATGAGAATAAGAGATTATGCCAGTATTTCTTTAGTTAATGTCATCATCAACTTTGTGAATTTTAATTTTTATGTTATTTTTACAACATTCTAAGTATTGAATTTTTATTTTGAACAGCTAAAGGTTTAATAATGGTGGGTGATGGTATAAATGATGCACCAGCATTGGCTGCTGCAACTGTGGGAATTGTTCTTGCACAACGTGCAAGTGCCACTGCAGTTTCTGTAGCAGATGTTCTTCTCCTACAGGACAATATTGATGGTGTGCCTTTTGTTATTGCAAAAGCACGCCAAACAACTTCCTTGGTAAGATAATCTTTACAAGTCTATCAAGGCAGAACTATAGCTCTTGAATTTTTCAAAATATTGTTTACCTAACTAGATATTACTTCCATGTTTCAGGTGAAGCAGAGTGTGCTACTCGCATTATCATGTATCTTTGTTTCAGCTCTTCCAACAGTGATGGGTTTCTTACCTCTTTGGTTGACGGTATAGTAAATGTGGATGCCCTATCTGTATGTGGATTTATGTGTGTGCTTACATACATCTCAATTGTCAAATCTTCTCTTGTTGTATTTTTAGGCAGTGATTGTCACTATAGCTTACACAATAGGTTAAAATGAACACTCTTCCCATATTGTTTTGGCCTAATGCAAATGGTTTTGGCTTTTACATTTGTTTTCAAACTATGATATATGAATTCAAATTAAAACATGCAGCACCCAAGAACAGCAGGGAGGACAACTTACAGACTGGCTAGCAGACATCTGTCTAATTAACCCACAACTTACTATCAGACATGCAATGGAAATGTAAATAGGGGAAAAAAGCACCATCACATGTTCAATGTAAGAAAGAGACAGTGACAAGAGATCTTCATTTCTCCTTGAACATGTATAATAAATATGATTACAATGCTGGAAACAAGAGAAATTCTGTCTATCCCTGTGGTTCTGATACAGAGATGAACTCCATGCCATGAGAATGTAAATATGTTATTGCAAATAACAGTCTTAACAATTGGGGTGGCAAAAGGCTCTAGAATGTATTAACTAAGTTTTTAAAGGATGCCTATCCATTGACAATCAAATTCTTTATGGTTATAGGCTCCAAGATCAAATTACAATCGATTCAATTTTCCAATGTTCTATCTTTGGTGCTATCATGAATCTGAAAATAAAACTCACAGCATAGCTCAAATCAAGTCTAGTGGTTATAAGATATATTAAGCTTCCTACTAGTTGTTTGTAGGCTAAACCATTACCTGTCTAAGAGTCCGTGTTGGCTAAAAGCTTCAGCTCTTTCTCCATAGGTGTAGATGAGATTTCACAATCTGTTCTATATTTGTCAATCAAACTTGTAGCATATTTGGTTTGTGAGACAAAAATGCTACCACTTGTTTTCCAAACTTCAACACCTACGCAGTAATGTAGGAGGCCTAGGTTAGTTATGTCAAAAAATTTACTCATATTAGATTTGATCAGATCAATAGCTCATGCCTCACTACTTGTAATAATGATTTCATCTACATATATGACCAATACCATGAGATCATTACCTATGTTTTTGACACATAGGTTGGAATCTGAAGGACTCTATTGGAAGCCCTATTCATCCAAATACCTGTCAATTTTGATGTACCATGTCTTGGGTGCTTGCTTTAGGGCATATAGAGCTTTCTTCAATCCACACACAAGATGGTCCTTCCCCAAAAAGACTTCTTTCTCCAAATCTCCATCGAAGAAGACACTTTTCATGTCTATTTGATGGATAGTCCAACCAAATTGAATTGCCATCGCTAGGATTAATTAGATGGTGCTCATTTTTGTTGTAGGAGCAAAGGTCTCCTCATAGTCAATGCCCTTTCTCTATCCTCTTGCAACCAACCATACCTTGGACTTGTCTAGTGTGCATTATGCCTTATACTCAAATTTGTACACCTGTTTGCAAGCAATGGGTTTATTCCGTTGTGCAAGATGTGTGAAGCCTAAGTCTTATTTTCATAAGATTCCCGTGTACAATTATTTTTGATAGATGGAGGGATGCCATAAATTGACCCTTGATTAACACATTTGCAGTGTCCCCTAAAAGTGGTAATCTTTGTGAAAACTGTGGATTGTGAGGAGTAGGTGAAAGATGCACAAATTATTGTTGACATCCTCATACAAACCCATGAGGAAGTGGGGCCTAAAAAGTTTGTCCAAGTCTTAATAGACAATTAAAATAATTGTAAAACATGTAATTTGTTGGTTGAGGCACATTATTCTGTAAGAGCCCTAGGGTTTTCACCAACTTCTATGTTGCCCAACTAGGGTTAGTGATTTCACAATAACTCAGATTTGCAACACATCAGTAATACCCAGCGAGCTAACAATGAGCAGAATTAAACATAGACCATAAGCAATCATGATAATAAGAAATAGCAAACAGATCTGATTATGACTTTCTAATATAGATATCAGGTTTAATTTCCAGGTTGACTGCCCAACAGACAAAATGCAATAGAAAAAAGTTTGATTTATATTTGTTTGGAGTAATTACAAGCCCACAGACCTTACAATGGTGCTGTTATAAGAGATCTTGAATGGATATCTGCCCATAACGGTTCAGTTATCAAGAAGTGGCGTTTAGGGTCTGAAGTTGACTCATTACTCTTGCATGGTGCCCTATCTCTCCCAATATCTGGCCTCAACTTGATGGATTTGATGTCATTGTCGCCTTAGATCTGCAAGTTGTCTCACCAAGACCTTCCTATGGGTATTAAACTCTTCCAAACAACAATCCCTTGTCAAACCCTAATCATGGCGTGGGGCATAGTTGAAAAACTCACCAAATTGAAAAACTCACCAAGCTGAAAAAACACAACTTGGCAAAAACTCGACAACTTAAAAAATTGCTTAAATTTCTTTAAAAACACATTTTTTTTCCAAATTTCAATGATAAGATGCATCCAATGAGTCAATAAATGAGTGCATAAAAGAAACAAGCTGAGTCTAGTTGTATTTGATTGATTTGAAAGCAAATTGGGCACAAAATGGCATCCTCATGTGAAATGCGCGGATACCGATAGTTTGAAACAAAATGAAAATAGCAAATTGTTTTTGTAAAACTGAAAGTAAATACTACATTAATAATAAATATATTTTACAAATTTACATCTTCCTCTTCCCATGTCTAGTGAAAACTAGGGGAGAGGTAGAACTAGACGATATTATAGATGAAGACTTGTAGGCAAACTTGGAAACTTGGATTTGGAGACTACCTAGTAAATCAAATGAATTCAATGGGAGTTTGAGGGCAATGCCTCCAATGGGGTCGAGGGGTAGTGCCCCTTGTGGGGGTCTAGGGGTAGTGCCCCTTGTGGGGGTCTGGGGCAACGCTCCCGGAGGGGTCAAGGGGCAGCACCCCTTGCGGGTTTTGGGGGCAGCTACCAAGCCCAAATTAAGACGTCCAAAACCACACAAACCTTCATGGTGTACATCATTTTGCATTAACAATAAAACCCAAATTAAGACTGAAAAAATGAAATGAAAATGCCTTTTTAGCAGCCGCGGGAGACATTTTCTCGGACAGATGAGTTTTTTTTGGACTCGCCGACTCGCCAAAAACTTTGTGAGCAGAAATGGCGAATAAATGCAGGAAAAACCTGCCACTCAAAAAAAGCCACGAGTTTTTAGAAACTCGCCGAATACTCGGCGATTTTTGCAACTATGGCGTGGATTTGCCTTCTTGGTCTGAGCGCTGTTCTATCCCTGCACCATTCTTCTTGAGGCTGCCAATGAAATACGGATGCTTCAAGATTCCACAAAGGCTACAATCTGCAGCAATGGAGGTCTAGAAAATTGTTACAGCTGCAAATTGCATCATAGTGATCTGAATTCTGCTGATATAGGTGCATATCCACTTGTATGAGTGTAACTGAAATCATATGGTGATTGAAAACAACAACATAAATGATGACAATTTGGTGCATAGATCTCCTGGGCATGTTCCCTCCTTTCTTGAGTAGTAGAAGATCATTAACAATTGCTCTCCTCCTTCCTTGGGGCTGAATCTTTGCACAACCTTCCAAGTTTGATGCTACCTCACCATGCTTTCGCTGCACCACTCTGATTTTTATGTGAACTTCTCCTTGAGGTTTCCATGTGATGCTCATGATTGCCTCAATAAGATAGTTTCCTTGACACACAACTGCTTTCATCTTGAATCCTTTTTTAATAATGAACTTCCAAAATAAATGTGACTAATGCATGCCAACAACTGTACTCACCTCTTTTATTTGCTGTTACAAGTGTTAGTTTTTATGATCAGATTAGAGCACAGAAATTTAATTCAAAAATCAACACAATGACACAGCAGATACCCTGGGAAAACCCTCCACTTGAGGGAGAAAAACCCAGCAACAATATATCACTTATATATTGAATCACACACAGAGTCTCCTTTACAATAGAGGCCGATAATGAGGCCAAGAGTATGCACCACAATCTAATGCAATTCATAGTAACACAATGATGTAAATTCACCAACAATAGACTCAGACTTCAACAATATCAATCTGCACTTGAAGATGAATTTGCACTTCAGAAACTCGAACTTGTGATGGATATGAATGAATGAATAATGGATGATACAATGCAATGGATCAATGTGTATATATACAAGTGAATGAGAGATGCATCCCTTCAAGTTGTTCATGTCGGCCTTCAATAAAAAGACGTGCCTCTAAGTCTCATGAAGTCAGCTTCTAGAAATCACGTCCCTTCATGAATGGATGTCAGCCTCATTAAATAAAACATTTCTTCATTAATTCGAGCCTCTTCATAAATCGTGCCTTTTCATAAATCGAAGTCTCTTATAAATTAAATAGCTGTTGGCTATTATTTAATTTATTCAATAGAGTAAAAGGAGATTGGCTGGAAGTGACAACCGGCACTATATAATAACATCAACACTCCCTCTCAGCTAGGGAGGATACTTCCAGTTGCACAAGACATATCACCTCATCGTGATGTCAACCACAATGGCTACACCCATATGTGGATAGGAAAGATATCACCTCATCGTGATATCAACCATCATGGCTACACCCATGTATGGTATGTACAAGTGCTCATCACTCAATGTGATGTTGTCACCTCATCGTGACGTTCACCATGGCTCTCCCAAAGGGTGAAACACAAGTACAAGAAAATCATCACGGACTCTCTCACGTGATGTTGTCATGGAGTCACACACATGACATCCACCATGGCTCTCCCATAGGGTGGAAACAAGGGCTTTCACCTCAAATCTCAAAGAGAAATGCATTAACAAGGTCTTGCACCTCAAATCTCTCTCAAAGAGAAATGCATTAATGAAGATCACTGACATTGAGACTCCTTCTTAGCTAGGGCTTGATTCTCCACCATACCAAGCTTGTCTCGAAAGTACACAAACTTTATCCTGGAGAGAGGCTTGGTGAGAATGTCTATCGTCTGCTCATTAGTGCTGATATAATTCAACTGTATTGCTTTCCTCAATACCATATCTCTGATATAGTGGTATTTGATCTCAACATGTTTGGTTCTGTCATGAAACATAGGATTGACAGAAAGCTTCACACAACTCTGGTTATCACAATGAATGATAGTTGGCTCCATTGATTGTCCAAACAATCCTGCAAGGAGCTTCTGAAGCCACACTGCTTCTTGAGCTGCCATACAAGCTGCAATATACTCGGCCTTTGTTGTACTCAATGCTACAAATGACTGCTTCCTGCTGCACCAGGATATCATTTCAGACCCCAAATTGAAGCAACATCTAGAGGTGCTCTTTCGATCAGTGACACACCCTGCCCAATCAGAATCAGTATAACTATGCAACTTCAAATCCACACCTGAAGAATATCTCAGCCCATATCCAACTGTGCCACACAAGTATCTCAGGATATGTTTTGCTGCAACTAGATGTATTTGCCTTGGTTCACACATGAATTGAGTAAGTGCACTCACTGCATAGCAAATATCTGGTCTAGTATTATAGATACATCAATGATCCAATCAACTACCTATACATTGTGGGATCCACCAGATCTGAACTAGTTGCAGCCTCTTTCAACTTATGCAAGTTGGTCTCCATAGGCGTAGACATGGATTTGCAATCCATCATACCAAATATCTTTAGAATATCAATAGTATACTTCCCTTGACTTAGAATCATCTCATCTGACTTTTGCCATACTTCTAAGCCAAGGAAGTAATGCATGAGACCAAGATCCTTCATTTCAAATTCATAAGCTAACTCCTTGCATTTGATAATGAGGTGTTCTTCTCCAGTAAGAATCAAATCATCAACATATAGAACCAAAATCAATGCTTCACTATTAATTACCTTGAAATACAGGTTAGAATCAACATTGTTCTTGGAGAAGCCCATGCTTGATAGGTAACGATCAATCCTTTCGTACCAAGCGTGAGGAGCTTGCTTAAGACCATACAAGGCCTTCTTCAGCCTGCAAATATGAGACTCCTTCCCATGTACCTCAAATCCATCAGGTTGCTCAATATATACCTCGTCCTCGATTACACCATTCAGAAAAGCTGTCTTCACATCCATTTGGTGAATCTTCCATCCTCTAGATGCAACAATAGCAATGATTGTTCTAACAAAAGTATAACGAGCAATTGGAGCGAATGTTTCTTCATAGTCAACTCCCTCTTTTTGTCAAAACCCTCTAGCCATGAATCTAGCCTTGTACTTCTCAATGCTCCTATCAGCCGCACGCTTGATCTTGAAGAGCCATTTAGAAGAAACAACAGATTTGCCTCCAGGTCTAGGTACGATGTCCCATACATCATTCTTGAGAATGGACTGATACTCTTCTGACATAGCATCTCTCCAAACTTGTTGACTAGAAGCTTCCTCAACACTGAAAGGCTCAAACTCATCAAAGCAACATAACTAGAAAATTTGTGAAGTCTCTCTTATTTCTCTGAATGTTCCTCTCGGTGCTGTAAACCTTTTTGCCTCCTGCATTGTTTGCCTAGCCCAAAGAGGTCTTTTTCTTCCAATCACAATATCGGTAGGCCCATCAGTAGGTTCCAAGGGCTCAATTGGATCATCATCTTCTTTTGGTTCTGGAGCCTCCCTTTGAATCTCAGGAGCATGGTCAACTTCCATATCCTGAGGAGACTCTTCATTATCAATCTCCATATGAGTGCCCTTGGATCTTCTAAATGCAACATCTTCTTCAAATGTGACATCTCTACTGATCTCGATCAACTTCTGACCTGGAATGTAGATTCTGTAGGCTTTTGATGTCTCACTGTAACCTACAAATATCCCCTTCTTGCCAAAAGGCTCCAACTTTGTTCTCTTGTCCTTCGATACATGAACATACATAGGACAACCAAAGATCCTCAAGTGACTTACTTTCGGCTTCACCCCTATGAATGCTTCTTCGGGAGTCATATTCTCCAAAATGCGGTGAGGACTTCTATTCTGAACATAGATTGTTGTCCTAGATGTTTCCGCACAAAGGAAGGTTTTTAGATCTTGGTCATGAATCATGGCTTTGGCTGCTTCCACAATAGATTTGTTCTTCCTTTCAGCAACACTGTTTTGTTGAGGATTTTAAGGGACACAGAACTCCCTCTTAATCCCAGCTTCAATGCAAAAGTTGCGAAAGCTGTCGGAGGTGTACTCTCCTCCGTTATTGGATCTCAAAACTTTGATCCTCTTCCCGAACAAATTCTCCACCTGAGCTTTGAATTCCTTGAACCTTTCTAATACCTCCTCAGATTCTTTAGATTTCAAGAAATAAATCCTAGTCTATCTAGACTAGTCATCAATAAAAATAATGTAATACAAGAAACCACTCGAAGAAGCAACAGACATTGGATGACATAAATCAGAATGAATAAGATCTAGAATACATTTGGATCGACTTTCTCTACTATGAAAGGGACCTTTTGTATTCTTACCCAAAGCGCAGCCTCTGCAAGTACCTTCATGCTCCTGGTTGAACTTCGGAAGGCCCGTGACCATCTTCTCCACGATAGGTAGAGCTCGAAAGTGAAGGTGAGCCAATCTTCGATGCCAAAGTTCACACAAACTTGAAGAATCATGCACCAGAGTTTGAAGTGGACTAGTGCATAGCTTGTAGAGGCTCTCATGTCTGACTCCAATCACTCGAGCAGTCTTGAAGTTTGAGTTCTTCGTCCACACAAGAACTTTTCCTTTTGAGAATGCAACTTGGTACCCCTTGTCTTCCAATGCTGAAATGGAAACAAGGTTTCGCTTGATGCCTGGAACAAATAGAACATCACTCAACTGTAGGGAAATGCCGGAATCCAAGTGAAGAGTGGAGGTCCCAATTCCTTTCACAAAGTAACTAGCATCATCTCCAATAATGACATGTTCACTAGAATCTCTCTCCACCAAATTAGTTAGATGCTCCCTAAATCTAGTGATGTGGCGAGAGGCACCACTATCAATCAACCAAGTGTTAGTGTCGGTAGGTACATTGCTTGACAATGTCGAATAGAATAAGTATTCACAAGAATTCTTCTGCGGAGAGACTTCATCAACATCTGCAATGGTGGGCTTTTGCTTAGCCCTAGTTGGACAATCCTTTGCATAGTGACCATACTTGTCACATCTAAAACATTGGACTTTGGAGAGGTCCCTCTTCTTCTTGAATGCGAGAGCACCATCAGCTCCTTTATCTCTATTCCTCTTGAAGTATCCTTTCTTCCCATCTTTCCCTTTCTTCTTCGAGGATTGAGTGGCGAGAACATGAATGTCTTCATTAGTAGAGCTTTGACCAATGCCTCTCACAGCCAACCTAGACTCTTCTTGAATACAATCCGCCCTCAAACGATCAAACTTGGGAAGTTTCAATCTCGCGATGATTCCTTGAATGTAAGACTCCCAAGATGAAGGAAGACCATTAAGGGCAAGCATGGTCAAGTCCTT
Organism: Sequoia sempervirens; assembly: GCA_007258455.2. Lineage (NCBI taxonomy): Eukaryota > Viridiplantae > Streptophyta > Pinopsida > Cupressales > Cupressaceae > Sequoia > Sequoia sempervirens. Next base: position 165,349 of record VDFB02275239.1, on the reverse strand, counting down.
GTCGTCAACAACATGACCAATAGTAGAGAGTTGATCTCTCAATTCAGAAATCTTCATGAAGTAAGCAATCACAAATTCTTGCCATCTTAACATGATGGAGTTGTTGCTTCAGTGCAAGTGCACGACTTGTGTTCTTGATTTCGTACATCTTCTCCAACATTTTAAACATCTCATTGCTGTCTTCAACTTGGAGACGATAGGAGCAATATGATCCTTCACGGAATCAACTAACATCTTCTTTGCCTTAATATCTTTCTTCTTCCATTGAACCTTCTCTTCCTCATCCGTAGGCTCAGGGACTTTGCTCTCCACGAACTCTGCCAATTCATTTTCCTCCAAGGTGAGGATAATTCTGAATCTCCAAGATGTGAACTTTGACGCTCCCTCAAGTCTATCCTCAATCTTGAGACCGTTCACCATCTTGACGAAGAGATAGAAGAGATCAAGGATGAGAAAGAGACTAAAGAGTATCACTGTAAGGCTAAATCTAATCAAGATCTTCTTCAAACCTGGCTCCGATACCATGTTAGTTTTTATGATCTGATTAGAGCACAAAAATTTAATTCAAAAATCAACACAATGACACAGCAGATACCCTAGGAAAACCCTCCACTTGAGGGAGAAAAACCCAGCAACAATATATCACTTATATATTGAATCACAAAGAGAGTCTCCTTTACAATAGAGGCCGGTAATGAGGCCAAGAGTATGCACCACAATCTGATACAATTCACAGTAACACAATGATGTAAATTCACCAACAATAGACTCAGACTTCAACAATATCGATCTGCACTTGAAGATGAATTCACACTTGAAAAACTCGAACTTGTGATGGATATGAATGAATGAATAATGGATGATACAATGCAATGGATCAATGTGTATATATACAAGTGAATGAGAGATGCATCCCTTCAAGTTGTTCATGTCGGCCTTCAATAAAAAGACGTACCTCTAAGTCTCATGAAGTCGGCTTCTAGAAATCGCGTCCCTTCATGAATGGATGTCGGCCTCATTAAATAAAAACATTTCTTCATTAATTCGAGCCTCTTCATAAATCGTGCCTTTTCATAAATCGAAGTCTCTTATAAATTAAATAGCCATTGGCTATTATTTAATTTATTCAATAGAGTAAAAGGAGATTGGCTGGAAGTGACAACCGACGCTGCATAATAACATCAACAACAAGTCCTTTCCATGTTGCCCCAAGCAGTTAACTGGCTGTAGCATTGCATTCCCTTACTCAAAATCAGAATTGTAGTGGACGGAAACCATCTTAAATCGGCTGCAGACATATCACCAACGACACTATGTGTGCATTGCACCCTCCTCCTTTATGGCTGCCAATAAATTGTGTGGGAAGCTGAAAATCACTTCCTTCTCATCCATCTTGAATTTCAATTCTATATTGTATGTCCAAATAAGTGTGACCATTGCATTGTCATGATCCCAAAATTGTAACCCTAAGATATAAAGCATTGGAACGAGTAAATAAGATAAATAACAAAATACATATTAAAATAATAAAAAGAAACATTAGTAATTTAATATTATTATAATTATAACCATACTAATATATATATCATTTTTTTTTTTGATATGTAAGAGTTTTATATATATTAATTTATAGAAGAAAAGCTTACAATCGTCTGCTAAGCAAGAGAAACCAACGCTTCATCGTCACCCTAAGACAACCAAACTCCATACAACCTTCACAAATACTTCAAACTTAATGATAAATTTTCAAAATTTACAATTCCACTGTCAAAACCAAAAAACCCCAATCGAACAGACCACAATCATACTTATCACCTACTGTAAATTTCAAAAAACCAAAAAACTTAACAAATTATAGGAACCTAGGAACCCATTAAGCTTTGCGAAGGACTCGAAGTCTCGGATCCATTTGAAGCCACCGGCCTCCATTAAACCAAGCATTTTCTTCAGGTACTCTACTGCAACAACAATTATCCAATGGTGCATGAAAGCCACCTCGCTTAGGTCCAAGAGAAATGGATAAAACTTCACTGCCTCATTGGTCTCCCGCAAGAGCTTCAAATCATTTGGATGTGGGATCCCAGTGCCTAAAATTGCCGACTTCAAAACCTCCTCCACACCGCCTACGAAACCCTTCTTGAATAGCCTAACCAACAACTCCTTTGCCTCTGGCTTAGGGACAGGGCTATCAAGTAGAGAGGCCAAAAACCTCCAGGAGATATGTGCATTATCCCTCCTATACTCCTTGTGCTCGAGATGACCAGTGCCCACAATCATTTTAACCTCCGCAACTGTGAGAGGGTCGATGTTGAGCAGAATCCGCTTCAACCTCTAGTCCTTTATCTCTCGGAACGCTACTTGCCTCAAAGTTGTCTTCAGAGAGATTGGAGTGTCTGCTCCAAACCACGCCACACCCTCCACCGAGACTTCTATGATAAACTTTGAGCGCCCGGCCATTGTCACCCACAGACGACACCAAAATTCAAGCTATGGTCACCAACCAGCTCACCACCGTTAACACAGCGACAATCACCAAGAATGTATTATTACTCTGTACATACCGTCACCTCCATGCATTAAAAAAGCCCACACTCGCCTAGCAATGCTTACAACACACGAGCGAGGAATCATTACCAAGTAAGAAGCTGTCCTTGCAACATAAATTCCATCCTGCAAATCCTTCATCGTGAACAAAGCCTTCATTAAAGAACGCGCTTGAACTGATATCCTTCAAGGCATGTACTCGGCATAAGTGACCTCTCCACCCTAACACTCTTCAAAGCCTCCAACTTCCACCTCAGCTTAAACATCCCTTCATGGATGCCATGTACCCCAGCCTGTTAGAAGCCCTTTACCAGCTTGGAGGGCTGCCCTCCCTACTGCCCACATATATAATAATAATAATAAGAAACCTATGATATAAAATAAGCACAGCGATTAATATTCCCAAAAGGCTGCGATCAGATTGAGGCAACAGCAGATGTTTATTAAGGCAAGAATTAATATAGAAAGGCAGTGATTCATTGCAAGTGAAGGCCCACCCTATTAATAAAAGATCAGCGATCAAGTATGGGGGATTAGAATTTTAAAGGCAACAAATAAAGTTACTACGGAGGCATCACTAGGAAGAATAAAGGTAGTCCTTGAGGAGGGACGTGTCTCCTAAGGGACAAACAAGGCTGAACAGTTTTGTCCCTTCCTCCATCATGGGTATAAGAGGAGGGACATTTCTATAGGAGAGGGGGAGGAAGAAAAAGTAATATCTGGGAATATATAAAAAGCAATGAATGAATATTATGAATCGACCGGGCAGAAAAATAAGAACAGTAGATCTCTATTCATAAGGAGAGATAGAGTAAAGTTATAATATGCAGATTTAAGGAGATATATACAGATCAAAGAGGCAGGTGTAGATTTAAAAGAGATATAAAATGAAGAAGTTATTCTGATGAAAAGAGCAGATATCAAGAAGATATATATGCGACTAAGAAGAGGTCTCAATGATATATGAAGACAAAGATAAACCAATAAGGTAGGTAAACACACACACACACACATATATATATATATCATACAATTATGTAATAATGATGCTTGCAGCAATTATAATTTATTATCCTTATTAATCATCATTCAATTGAAACTAATCAGTATGTTTCTCTTTAAGCAATATCTTCTAAATATTGAGAATAGATCAATCGATTGGGGAATAAAGGAAGGACAGATCAGCCGGATTGCAAATATGAATTTAATTAGTTTATAAGGAGCCCAATCGCAAGGAAATGTAAGGGGATGTAACGATGAGGAAATTAGAATCCTCACTAAATGGGCCACCCCATATGAATGGCATGCGCCACATGTGGTCACCTCATATGAATGGCATGCGCCACATGAGGTCGAGGGGGTCATCTCATATGAATCGCATGTGCCACATGAGGTCAAGGAGGCTAAGACTCTCCTTCAAATTCCCCCCTCTTCCATGATCCCCCATGACTGAGCATCCTCAAGGTGGAGTAACAATTAGATTAATGAATTTACATTATAATCATTAATAATCATGATATCCTATTTGTTAAGTGATTGTTGTAATTGATTTCTAACTTGTGTGCAAGGATTAAACCGAGCCAAGGTACTCTCTAAATCCACTAATTGCTTGGGAAATTGATAAGTTAGGCTAATTAATATAACCCCAATTAGGGGACATTACATGCATGCCAACAATTATGCTCAACTCTCCTATACTGGTGTTATAATGTTTACCTTGGACTCCAAAGGCAGTAGCCATGGTGTTAGGATTAGACTGTATGTGAGCTGGAAGGTGGTTGTAACAGTCATACGTCATCCCAAATTTCTCCCCTAACAACACTAAAAATGTTGGGATGTGATACCTTCTACACATAACATTAAACCGAGAGATATTCTTCACACCTTGGTTGTAACTGTGCATTCTTTTGATCAAAATCAGATATGTAATGGCTGGAAACCACCTTGTACTAGCTGCAAACACCTCAACAATGATAACGGGCTGGAAATTCCCCCAATATGTGATTGAAAACTCTTCTTGGGATTGTCACCAAATGATCTATCATCCATAGAGCCATGGTGACTTTAAGATCTCCCCCTTCAATGCCTTGAGATTCTCTCTTCTTTCTTAGATTCCAACCCTATAGTGAACTCTCCCATTAATTGCTCTCAATGCAAGCTCCATGTTTTGCTGATCCCTCCAAGATCCGTGATATAGAAGTCCCTGCATATCCCCTGTTCATTCAAAGTGGTGACCAATTGCTTTGCTCCCATGATTCTAGGAATTTGTAGTGTCTTATAAATCACGAGTCCTCCAACTTGCTTGAAGCTAGATACCTAAAACACCATACCAAACTTAGTCAAAAAATTTTGAACGTCAACATGACACCCATTTTGCTTACCTTCATCTAGCAAGTGACCATCTTCGTTTGGCCATCACCCATGATCTTGTCCTCAAGTGTGGTACTTAGGTCCAAAGAGTGCTCTATGATCTATAAATCTTGGTCCTTCAAAATGTGGTTAGGATGCACAACCAACCCTATATGATCGCTCATAAACTTCCTTTCAACCCAAATGCCTCTCCAAAAAATCACATTGGTCCCATATCCAAAAATAGTCAAACTTGAATCAAAGAGTCCACATGCCCTATGCTACAAGTTGTATCTCTTACTCTGTCACCTTCTTTTGCATGCTTTCCATGGTGACCAAAATTCCACAATGACATAGGGAGCAACAAATCTGAAACATTTTCGTACCTTTGGCTGCAAACAAAATGCCCATACTCATTTTCCAAAAGAGAGTTTGTTGAGATATCCTCAACACCTCCATTCTTGTGACTCAAAATTCTTGATTAGGGTTAACCAAATGTTCTTTACAAATGTTTACCCATCCACAATGCTGTTTCGTAAATCAATCAATGGCTCATCATTTGGAAGCTCGAAAGATATTACATGATTCAACATATCTTCCTTCAACTTAAACTCTTCGTACCCAACAAATAGAGTTTTTCCCACCGTCATCTCAACGGTCTTTTGCTGGTACACACAATCATTGGAAATCAACAAGGAATCTTCACGTTCAACTTGCCGATTGGGGACCTCGTGTTCTTGCTTCATGATGTTCAGTAACTTCAATTTTTCTTCTTGGTCCACTATTACAACTTCTTTCTTGACATCCTCTTGTGATTCTGTCTCTGTTGTACCTTTCATTGTTTCGGGTTCCATAATCTTGGGTTCTCCCTCTTTCAAGAATGTTTCTTTTGGATTTTTCTCTCTATACCTTCTCCTCCCATGCCCATTCCTTGTCTTCATCTCATAGTACTCCGTGAAAGACATGTCTCGTTGTATGGCAACACTTAGGGTATTGTATTCATCTTGAAATTTTGTCATTTCATCTCCTTGAGTAGGTTGCTCTTCTTCCCTGGGGGCTGCCCCTTCCCTTTCTAGGAAGCTGGCTCTAAAGGTTCTTGGGTTCGGGTTAGCTGAAACTCCCTCATTGGCTGAGTGACTTCCTTCAGCACCATTGGAATTGGATCTTCCAGCATTCTGTTGCTGGTTCATTCCCCTTAGTGTTCTCACAATCTCTGCCATAAACTCCCTTAGGGAGGACTAATTCTCTGGCCAACTCTCTGTTTTCAGTCCTAATGACCTCTTGAATGTTGATCTCTTCATTTCTTACACCCATAGCTTCTTCTTTCCTCTTTCCCCTTCGTAGATAGCTGATTCCACAGTCAATTTTCTGCATAAATCTACATTACACACCGACAGGCTGGCAGAAACAAGGCTCTGATACCACTGTAAGAACCCAAGGGTTTTCACCAACTTCTATGTCACCCAACTAGGGTTAGTGATTTCACAATAACTCAGATTTGCAATACAACAGTAATACCCAGTGAGCAGAATTAAACATAGACCATAAGCAATCATGATAATAAGGAATAGCAAACAGATCTGATTATAACTTTCTAATAGAGATATCAGGTTTAATTTCCAGGTTGACTGACCAACAGACAAAATGCAAAAGAAAAAGGTTTGTTTATATTTGTTTGGAGTAATTACAAGCCCACAGACCTTACAATGGTGCTGTTATAAGAGATCTTGAATGGAGATCTGCCCATGGCGTTCAGTTATCAGGAAGTGGCATCTAGAGTCTGAAGTTGACTTATTACTTTTGCATGGTGCCCTATCTCTCCCAATATCTGGCCTCAACTTGATGGATTTGATGTCACTGTCGCCTTAGATCTGCAAGTTATCTCACCAAGACCTTCCTGTGGGTATGAAACTCTTCCAATCAGCAATCCCTTGTCAAACCCTAATCGTGGTGTGGGGTTTTCCTTCCCAGTCTGAGCGCTGTTTTATCCCTGCACCATTCTTCTTGAGGCTGCCAATGAATAATGGATGCTTCAGGACTCCATGGAAGCTACAATCTGTACCAATGGAGGTCTGGAAAATCCTTACAGATGCAAATTGCATCAGAGTGACCTGAATTTTGCTGATATAGGTGCCCGGTGGTTGACCTAGTGGCCAACCACCTAGCAACTTACCCAGTTCCTTCACTCCAGCAATGGTGCTCAGCCTGGTAGCACAAACTAAGTTAAAAATTGCAGTTTTCCGATCATAAACATCAAGGAATGAGAGGATTAAGCAAGATTCCAGAATTAGGGTTTTTGTCCTAACTTGGTTGGGTAACTGGGGGTAGCATCCCAACTGACATGCTTGAGTTTTGCCTCAAAAATCCTTCTAAAATCTTCCCCCTTTCCCCAACTTGCAAGACAAGTATTTATACTTGCAAGTAGATTGGCCCATTTGCACTAGGTCCCAAAGCAGGCCGATCAACAAAATGAAATTGTTTTTATTTTTTTTATTTATTCATTATAATACTAATAGGCCCAAAAATAGGCACCAAGTTTAGATTTTATTGTTATTTATTATTTTTTTAATTTATATTTACTATTATTATTTTATTTATAATTTTCTTTTTAATATTTATTAATACATTTATTATGGTGTTAAGAAACACCTTTTATTTCATTGCTGGGCCAACCTCCCAGAAAAGGGACATGGCATATTCACATATCTTTTGGACACCTTGCATTGTTCATGTACTAAACCTAATGGGCCCAAAAATAGGCACCAAGTTTAGGTTTTATTGTTATTTATTATTTTTTTAATTTATATTTACTATTATTATTTTATTTATAATTTTCTTTTTAATATTTATTAATACATTTATTATGGTGTTAAGAAACACCTTTTATTTCATTGCTGGGCCAACCTCCCAGAAAAGGGACATGACATATTCACATATCTTTTGGACACCTTGCATTGTTCATGTACTAAACCTAATGCTACAAATGTTGAGCAAAAAAATTGATCGGATTAAACAAGTGTATGTCAAGACTAAAGGGATACCAATATTAATCACCAACCACCACATTGCATTAAATCATTCTCAAAATTGGAGTTGTTGAAGGTAAATGAAATAATAATAATAAAAAAACTGTTTTACTTTAGTAATTTACTTTTAAAAATATATGTTTTCTTTTATCTTTATTTTTAATTTTTTAATTTTGATTTTCGAATAGGTTGCTAAGGCTTGATTCACCTTTAACACAATCATCTTGAGATGACTTGTGAAAGCGAGGGAGTCACTCTCTAGCATGGCCATTAGCCAACTTTGGTGAGGATGGAGGCAATCCAACACTAAGAGGGCAACAATTATTGAACAAATAATTCTAGATGACACCTGGTGGGATCATATTTCAATTTTTAGTTTCACCTATCCCATCATGAGCATGATTTGTTACACTAACATTAATAAGCTATGCTTGGGAGAGATATATGATGGCATCAACTCAATAATTAAGAAGATGAAGACCATCATAAATGAGAAAGAGCAAGATCTTGAATAAATTTCCTTCAAACACATACAAACAATTCTTGTTGAGTAGTGGAACAACTTGACCACCCCATTGCATCTTCTTGCCATTGCAGTGAATCCAAATAATATACAGTTTCAAGATCTTTTTCTTTGCTAGGAGGGTTGCACCATACAAAGATGTGGAACATTTGCTAGATTCTTCCCTGATCTTGAAGTGGAGGATGTAGTTATGAGCGAGTTTGTTGATTCTATACACTCCAATGGTTAAAGTCTTTCCACTCTTTGCAACAAGTATAAGAAAAATGCTCATTGTTGGTGGTATGTACATGGAAAAACATTGCCACACTTGCAGCCTCTTGCAATCAAAATTTTGTTGTAAGTTTGTTAATTGAAACTCTCTAAATTTGAATTTCTTCTCATTTTGAAATAATCATTTTTGTTTTATTTATAATTTTAAACTGGTAACTCTCTAATTTTGCCTCAAGAGTTTGTCAATTCGTCTTAATCTTAGTGGAATTGGAATACACATTCCTTCATCTACTCAATAAAGCACAACCATTTGACATCAAAAATGGCGAAGGAGTTAGTTCACATGCATTCCAACTTGCAATTTCTTTCACAAAAACAAATTGACTACAAGGAAGGGGGAACAAAGTTGTGGGATGTACAACCAGATCAACTTGACTTGTATGTTACCACTACCTAACAATCTTCATTTTTTGAGGAGCCAGAAGGCCAAGATAGTTTTAGTGATAGTGCTAGTGGAATTCCTTTTGGTTCTTCTAATGTACCTCCGTCTAATGTTGATAATGATGCTTTTTATGAAGAGTAATATGATGATTAATTTTGATTTTATTGTTTTACTATCGAATGCGTACATACGTACGTACATACATACAATGTTGTACAAAGGTGCCCAAAACATGCCCAACCCCAATTTTTTTGTACATACATGCATGTATGTATGTATATGTATGTATGTACGTACGTACGCACGTATGCATGTATGTATGTATGTATATGTATGTATGTATGCATTTATATCTATGTTTGTATGTATATGCATGTATAATGTTGTTTAGAGGTGCCCAAAACATGCCCAACCCCAATTTTTCCTTTTTGGCCATATCAGCATAACTAAATCCATGTACTCATGCTAGTAACTTAGATTTGGAAATATTGCATAAACAAGATTATAGGAAATTACCATTGTTGTAGGGCTGAAGTTTGGAAAACAAGATTTTAGAAATAAATGTGGCAGAAATAACTCCACCAATTGCACTTGTATCAAAAGAATTACCATAAGGAAAAAGTAATATCTAATCAATATAATCCCCTTGTATGGAAGCAGTCTTGCTTAGGTCCTAGAAGAAATGCAATAATAATACACTCTATGCATGGCCCTAAGTGGATTGTCAGGGATGGTTAAAAGTGCCATCAACAAACCTTCCATAGTAGGATCCTTACCAAGAAAAGTTATTATGTTTTGGTGGCCTTTGGATAAATAAAATATAGCATTACGATTAACCAAAGTGCTGGGTAATGCATATATAACTATTACTAATTTTGTGATTATTCATGGTTGGTTGTTATGATTGTTACATTTGGGAGTTGGGTGGTTTTCCAATTGATGTACCCAACATGCTTGACTATATGTTAATGATCGAGTGCTTGTTGAGGGAGATCTCTATTAGAGCATGTACCTAAGTCATATTGTTGTCCATATTGGGGAATTGTACATAAACTTCTTTTGATGATATGAATATATGACAAATTTCTATTCTATTTTTGTGAGTTTTCTATTGGTATTTTTGTAATGAGTATCTGATTTGTTCTTGTTGTTCATAAATACTTCAGTTACGTTTACTATACTATAAGTCTATAAGACCAAGGCTTTTACTTAACTATGTTATGCCATGGTCAGCAATCAGCATCATTAGAAAATAAGCAACTCTTGAGTTTTATTTTGTTGTACAATGTTGGGATTTCCTCTCAGATCTATTTCAGAGATATGCTCTACATGCCATGACCTTAATCTAATCAACCAAATTCCACCCAAGTGCCTGCCTTTATTGCATGGGGAGTGCTGCCAAGAAGCAGTGCAAAGCTCCAAGCGTAGTTTACATACTAAGACTTGACTCTGTCTTGACAGACCAAAAAAAATTGACTTGGCAAGCAACTTAAAAAGTTTCTAAAATATCTTTAACCACATAAATTTTATGCAAAATTTTATTACAAAATGTATCAAATGAGTTTTCAATACATCAGGGAAATCCTATTAGTTTTTAATTCAAATAAAGTACAAAATCTCATCATCATGTGAATACAACAACTAGTTGATAACTGTAATGAATTTATGATGATTGTCTTTAAAAATCATCCTCATAAATTGCATATCCATGCAAGTTACAAATTATACTCATTTACAATTTCCTCTTCCCCATTCCAATGAAAAATTGGGAATAAGGTGAGGGTCTACTCCTCACACTTGATTGTGGCTCCTCGCTAACTTAGACAGCTATGGCTCCATCTTGCTACTAGATAGCACTAACTCCTCCTTTGCCTCAAGTTGTACATAATCTGCAATGTTGCCATCCAATCCAAACTCTTCTACTTCAGTTACACCTACACCCTCCGCAACTTGCCTCTTGAAATCAGCAAAATTGTCCTTAATGAACATGAGGGTCTCCTCATCACACACAATCTAGTCACTATAGGGATTAGTATCATTCAAACCGATAGGCTCCTAGGTAGTTGTGTCCACCTTTCTTATGTAAATCCAAAGGTTGTATTACACAAAAACAAGATCATTGAAGCATTGTTAAGTCAATATATATTGTACTTTGTGTGAATGGCCTCAAACAAACACCAATTGCACTCACATCCAAAAGCTCTACAAAGTTGAGACAAAATTTGGATGGCTAGCTTCTGAAGATATGGTGTATGTCCATCCCAATCTTCCCACTAGGAACTTGCAACTAAGTTACTCAAAAGTTTGTAAGTAAGCAATATTAATAGTTGTAATTTGTAAATTGTAAGATATCAATAAAGACTCATTTTTGTTACCTAGTGTTTGGGTAGATCTCCCTTAGATAGCTAATGGCAAAGCAAAGAGTCTTCCCCCTAACTTGCTTGTAATTCTACAACTCTAAAATAATGTGGTCTCTCACCTCAACCTTGGGTGTCATTCTTTTAATGCATGTTGAAAGGTTCTCCACTACCTCTCCATTAACATTTGTGAAGCCATCTAAGAAGAAAAACTTGGAGTTGAGGTAGTACCCCGCTACATGAATGGGTTGGTGGAATTGATTTTTCTACCTCCAATTAGTGATCTCTCAAATGGGATCAAATTTGTCTTTACCCCTCCATAATAATTTTGGATGGCATCTTTGGCCTTATCCATAGGTTCATAAATGTATCCAATTGGATCTTGCTCCCCATCCACCAAGTGCAAAACCCTCATAAAAGGTTTTGACACCTAAAAACAAATCGAAGTTACAAACTTACAATTAAAGTAATTACTTAAAATTTGAAAATAAAGTGATTCAATTTGAACTTTAAGTTGAATTTTGAAGTTACCTTGGTGATCTCCTTAGTTCTTTTCGCAAAGAAAACATCAAAAATTATCTTGCAGTCCTTGCTTGGTCAACCGTCTTTGAATATGTCGAGTCTAGCCAGGCTTGACTCACAAACATTTGCTTCGTGGTGTCAAAAAATTAGAAATGCTTTGCAATGTGGGGAAGTTAGTTGCAAATTTGGTGAAACCAACTTGCACAAGCTCTTTTCCCTTGGCGTGATCTCTCATCAATAAGAACCCAAGAATGATTATAAATGTATTTTGTTTTGTACCTAGCATCTTCCACAATTGGTCTCATCCAATCAAGTTTGTCCATGTCCACCAAAAGAAGGTCAAGGCAATGGGATTGAAATATGCTAACCAATTTTTTTGTTGAATTGCACATCACAAACCAGCACATGGCCAACTTGATTAGCGTTAGCTCCAAATCCAAAATCTATCAAAGCAACTCTAACCAAGAATGCGCCCTAAAACCACTTAAGGAAGAGGGGCGGGCATATCGTAAGAGGATCCCTAGGATTCAACTTGATACGGAAATTGAATACAACTGAACTGAAAATAAGACTCAATGTCAAGAATGTGCACTCAAGATCCCAGTGAGGGCGAGGTGCTAACATATGACGGAGTGATTATTACAATTGAAAGTAATTTTAGGCGGATAACCAGCCATGAAGAATCAAACTATCTAATTCATCCACTGCGGCAGGCATCCACTTAGGAGTGGGAATTCACCACTTGATAGTGGGTACAAGAGAGATACAAGTTCACTTCTCCACACTGGCGGTAAACCATCCAGGGGTATTTAATGTGAAATTTAAAAAATAATTGCAGCAATAAGGGACTGGAACAGTACTATTGTTTACAGTCTTACAATATGAGAAATAACTGCAAATTATATAAGAATTACAATAGCTTTCAAGCACATAGGTATTGGATGATTCCACACCATTAATTATCTCTCTAAATGCTGAGCATGAATCAAAAATCAGAACTTCTAAAGTCTGATAATAATAATCAGCAAACTGAAATGAATAACCAGCAACTGTGAAACCAATAAAATGTTCATAATTCATTCAATATACCTCCGAATTGAGTGATGTCTTTTGCAGAATTCTTCTAGGAGGTAGGCGCCCAAATTCAGATCACAAAACAGCATCAAAACTCCATATATAATTTTGGCACGAATTCCAAAGTTCTCAAGAATGGTACGGCCCTCCTTGAGGGGTGATTTTGACATATAAAATCAGCAACTCAAAACTAAAATCTGCTAACTTGTAAAAGGGGTCGCCCAAAGCATAGAAATCAGATTCTTAAATGCCCAGAACAAAATAAAAATTACTCACAAAGCTGTATACAAAATCGACTTTCAGCTGTGACTGTATCAACAACTTCAAAACTAGAAAAATCATCAAAATCTTCAACTATTGAGCTCAATCTGCTAGTCTGATTTGAGAAGCAGCAAATGACCAACTAGGTGTTGTATTTCAAACACGAAATTGGTTAATGGCTAGGAGGTAGCATCCTTGAAACAAAATATCGATTGTCATTTCGACAGCATAACTTTAGCATAATTTCATGGATACCAAATGTTGGAGCAAGCTTCACTTTTATAGAAAAGAATAAAACTCGTCAACTTCCCTTCGAGGCACGCCAAAAGCCACTAGAGAAACTTTTCAAATTTCCAAAATTCATAATTCCTCAATAAGGCATCCCACTTCAAGGCAACATAAAAATTTTATTAAAAAATATTAAAACACCTTAATGAAGGCGTCCCACTTCAAGCCCCTCTTTTAAACACAACTTCAAGTTATTCCACTAGGCCAAGGGGGTCAACTGGAAAATAGAACATTAATTGTCTTGTAATTAAAAACATGCCCCAAAAACTGCATATTGAAGTCTGCATCAAAAATATCAACTGCTCCAACAAGAAAAGAACACACTAAAGCATTGCCAACAGGACCACTTCTAAAAATAGTATTTACTATAAATAGTAAACACCCAAAAAAATGCCTCAAACCTCCAAGCAAGGAAACCTTAATTTTACCTCAACAAGCCTACGAGCCTTCGGAATAGGCTGAAGAGTAACTGAGCTTATCACTAGTGAGAAGGGGACATTACAGGGATGCACAAGGTGTCTGAAATAGTGATGGATGTCTCTCCTAAAGTGTTTTCATAGTCATTCTATATGTCATTTCATTGTCAATAACAACTTGCATCTCTTGTTTTGCCTCTTTTGTGGATATTTTACATGGCTTGCATTATAGTTCAAAATGCTTGCAATATGATACTTGAGGCGATTGATGGCTCCATTAAGCTTCTTCCTGCACAAGAGGCAAATCACACTCCCCTAGGACGATCCTATCACAGCATTTCCAAGTGGGGTCTCTACTTCCAATGGGACGGCTTCCACTTGTTGATGTAGAACCTAATGTAGGACTAGGTGCCATTGCACTAACTAGCAACATGTTCAACTCCCAAAAATGAAAACATTTAAAAAAACAGCGATTTGAAAAATAAAAATAAAATACAATTCACATAAACTGCATTTGAAATGTAATACGGTAATTGAATAGCAATAGTATTAATTAATTTAACTAAAATAAGATTTTTTTAAAACTCTAAAGCATAAACCCTATGTTTAGGGGGGGAAAACCAGCAATGTCAGTCACAAAAAATTAACATAATTCAGCAATAACTATTACCTAAATTGAATACAATGCATGTAAAATTGTAAATCATGTTTACAAACCTAATATAACATGCTAGAACTAATTTATATGCTTGAAAAAAAAAAGGAAATAAAAACTAACCTAGAAACCCAAAATTATTCAAATTTGCTTTTCCAATTCATTATAAAGTTATAAACTCCTTCCAAATTGCTTAAGGATGTTTAACTACTATGTGACCTTCAGCTGTGGGTGTAGGATTTAAAAAGGCCAGAAAACCTAGGTCTTTTGTGTGGAATGAGTGTTCTTCCCACATTGACATGTCTGGACTCTGAACTGTGTATGGTAAGTTTTGTGCTTGGACTCACCAGGTACTTGTGACAGGTTAGGGCATAAAACTCACCAGATATCTTCTACCCAAGTCACAAGTCTACCTACAAGTAACTCATTTTTGACAACAAACTTGCAAAGTCTGAATTGTGGTTCCAAGCATGACCCTGAATACTGTTCGTGCCTTGTCACTGCTCTTTATACCATAATAGGAGAGTAAAGAACATGAGCAGGAATATTGAGGAACGTGTTATGCAAAACAGGACAAACGTATTGTGCATCTTGCCAACTGCATTCGATAACAAGACAAATGCATTGTCCATCTTGTCAACAACTTCTCAGTGTGCCACCTGCAGGAAGTGTGATCAAAATCATGCAAGAGTGTGGATACTTCTGGTCAACATTGCAGAGACAAGCAGTCTAGGGTGTGAGCTTGGTGGAAGCCACCATTCAAGGCTCTGAGAGGACTGCCTTGTCTATAGAGCCCAGGCCAGGCCTGCTGTGCCTAACTGGTAAGCTCTTGACTGTATGAAGAAGGTGAAACTGCATCTCAAAGTTTCAAGGGCTGCCAAGGACCCCCCTTACAAATCCCTTTGTGAAGAGTCGTCATAAGTTCTACCAGTTAATTTATAGCAACCAAGTCTTTTGCCTCTGTTGTGGAGTCTATAATTTGCAGACTGTTTGATAGAATGTTGGTACTGATGTTAGCAGAGTGGAACAGCCACTGGAGTTATTTTTTATATTATTTAGAAGCAACAATATGTAGGACTTAGTTGTGTTGCTATATATAGCATATGTCAATATTCTTTGGAGGTGCTTTTTGGCATCTTGGCTGTTGCAATGTATGACCCGGATACTTCTTAGAAGATAAAATGCTAGCATCCTGTTATTTTGTCCAAATCATAGTTTGGGTTGTTGTAAACTTTACAACCCTCTAAGCAATACATAGTAAATCAAGTGAAAACAAGCATGTGAGTGAGGCCCAGATAAATGCAATAAAGGAAAAAACTTTAAGGGTTAGGTTTGAGGTGTCAATCATATGAAATGTCACACAAGCCATGCATGCAAGCTCAAAAGGAGTTGTGAATACTGAAATTATAATATTATTGTTAAGTGTGTCAGATCTGCTACAAAAATCATTGAAGGATTGGGAAAAACCCCAAACATCACAATCTGACTTCCAAAAAGAACCAAAAAGAAACCCCCATATTCTTTTGGCACTTAGATGGATCAAGAATGTTCTGTATTGAGTTGCCATGCTTTACACCCTTTACTTGTAAGTGACCGCCAACACCAATTCTGTTAAAGCTGTCAAACAGTCATTAAATGTGCAATGTAGGAGAATACCAGTCCATACAAGATTTCTGGGCACATTGGTCTTTATTTTGGGCCCCAATCTCCTCAAAGACCATGTACAGATTCAAACTACAAGTTCTTATTTGTATATATTTCTGTATGAATGAGCAAAGGATGTCAACATCAAATGCAGAAAAGAATGTTGGTCATGTTGGTCATCATTCTGGGTCCCAAAGTTTTTTAAAACATGCGTAAATATGAGCTGGATTTTCTCTTTGTATGTTCTTGTATTGAACAAGATATCTGGGCTTATATATGCTCTAAATAGGAAAGTGGCCATAACCTTAGACTTCCTTCTCAGAATTGAACGCTTTTGCCCATTCCATTTTCAAGAGCTTTCACTTAGCAGGTAATGGTCCATACTCTGGATACATATTGACATAATCGTGGGCTATCAAAATTGTTCTTGAAAGTCTACTGCAACTCTGTAGTAGAATTGGTTCCCCTCTATAATTTGACAACAGTTAGTAGAAACATTTTTCATATGGAGATAACAGAAAATAGCATAGAAGGTTTGGTTGAGCTTCATCTCCTTTGGTGTTTCTCCCACTTGATCTAGCATTTGATCATCCTGCATTTATTGCAGTCCTTTAACTGGGTGGCTTAGCTTTCCTTTTGTGGCCACAAATGATGCATGCATTTGCGTTTAAATGTTTCACAGTCAGGGGAGGAGCCGATGGCAATCGCATTTAGGAAGTTTGTCCTTAAGGTGTTCTTTAGGGTATTTGCTTTGATGTTCTTTCTTCTGATAAATGTATTTCTCCTTGTGATAGTCCTGCTGATCATTTCATTGGAAATTAATTTGTTGGGAGAATACCACTTGAGACTGTTATTTGTTCCAGGGTTAGGGAGGCTTGGGAAGTCCTTGGATAAAGAATGCGACCTAATCAAAGGGTTTTTTCAATTTCCATTATGAGAAACCTAAATAAGCTTTGCATGTTCTGCAAAGGCTGTCAAACGCTTGATTGTGGTCAAAAGATTTCTTAGCAGCTAACTCTGCTGAACTTTGTTGCCTTGTTAGATCAAATGTTCTAAGCTTGTATGTATTTTTCTGGCCTTTCCTCAAGAAACTGATTCACCCCTTGGAGCTTTTGTTTTCCATGAATATTGATATTATCAACTTTGTTTACATCTGGTTTCAATAATCTTGGGATGTCGGTCTCAAGCTGATCTCAGTCTCAAGCTGCTTTCTAGTAATATTTGGAGATTTACACAAGGGTGTAACTATAGCTAGTTGAGGTTCTTCTTAGTGCACATTATTTTTTTTCTAAGCGAGATACAAATTTCATAATACTAAAAGTAGTGCTCTTAATGATGTGCATCTTTACAAACTAATCAGAAAATGTATTTGTTTTCAAGCAATCGTAATTGTGTATCTCTAGATTTCAATTTCTCAGATCCGTTTTTCTTTGAAAGAAAATTTCTCTCTACCATTCATATTTCTTTGGCCGTCTGCTTAGAGGATTAAAACCATGCATATGCCATCTATTGGGTTCTTGCATTGAAAAATATGATAACCATAAAGCATTTTAATTAATTGCATGCAAGTTGAATTTGATGTTTCCGGAGATGGCGCATAAATATGGTTTGATTGATTCATCTTTTCTTTTCTGCAGGTCTTGTTGCATGAGGGTGGAACACTACTTGTGTGTGTCAATTCTGTTCGTGCATTGCATAATCCTTCTTGGTCATGGACCTATGATTTAAGAAGACTGGCAAATGATTTTATTGCATTGATAACAAATACATTGAAAAGATTGACCTCTTCCAACAATGTTCAAGCAGCGTCATCATAGCCCATAATGTAGGCTTTGGCTTTGTCTTGATTATTCTGTATTTGCTAGTTGTATTGTCATTCATGTCAAAGGTCACTGAGAGGAATTGGAATATTAATTGTTCCAGTCACTTTTATGAAGTGGGACCTATAGCAATGAACAATCTCTTTCCTTATCACATGGTGACCTTTTTCTACACTAATGAGGTTATCTTTTTATGGTGGAGGGTATCTGTCCTCGTTGAAATAATTCGCAAGAAACAGCTATTGTGTTACAACAAGGTTGTAAAATTTGGAACTTGTAAATAGAGGTTAAAAACTATGTTAAGCACCAACACAGATGCTTAAGAGCTACAAAAGTGTTGATCATAACTTCTTTAATCTTACCAAATACATACGTTGAAGCAACCACAGAACATGTAAGAAAAATCTACACAAACTTCTAAGAAATAAGATTATTGTATACAAAGCTTTATTCCTTATCAAAATGCAGTATTGTTAATGGGACCATCAATCCATAAAAACAATAGCGAGTTGAGTTCAAAAAAATCAAATGTCTATTGAATATATGCAACAATGCTAGGAGCAATGAAAAAGCACTTCAATTGTAACTGAACAATGAGACTTGTCTCCACTCTTGATATGATTGTTTTGGAAATTATATATGATGAGCTATTGGTATACCTAATGCAGAACCAAAACCCATGTATTGAAACGTAATCTTGTGTGAAAAGAAAGGAGAACATATTGCTCTGGCAAGGAGAATGAAGTGTGAATTATGGCACTAATAACACAGTTAAAAGAAGAGTGTTGCACTGTACTAGCATTGATGGCTGAGATATAGGTGGCAGACCCAAATAGAGGAAGAATATAATACTGCAGGGTTCAGTGTTTAAAATGTCAATTCTATATTCTCAACCTAACTTTTGCTACATTGCATTTGCTACCTCAACGCAAGGAAAGTGGTATCACCATTGGATGTGTGTGGTATCCTATTTGATCTATCAAGAATCTTGCATTATCATCATGCTCATGATGATGGATCTGCCAAAACAGAAGAAGATGGCTGCATGATAGGGAATGACTGACGATATACCAATCACAACAAAATTTTATTCAATTGTAAATGATCAATATGTGTGTAAATACATGTATCTTGGAGTATAGGCTTTTTCTAAGTCCCTATATGTATTGTACTTGAGTTTATATGGTATTTATGAAGTTATTTTTAAAACTATTTATGTAAATATGGATGATTTTAATAATTAGTTGACGTAGTGTTAGTCTTAAACTAAAGGGCAATTCTAGTTCATTATCCAATATCTCTACATGGCTTATCCACCTAGTTGAATACACCAAGATTAACTATGTGAATCTTGCTACTTTGTAAGATGGGTATTTACCATTTGATTAGTTTTCTATTATCGTGCTACATTTGTAACAAACTTTTGTGAAATCTGTGGAAAGATTGTGGATGAGGTAGATCCTTGCAAGTCTAACAAGTTTATATCAGATTTCAACAATGCACAGTATCGTCTAAGCTAGGAAGGAGTCAATGCCTATAGGTAGTACACCAGTATTTATATTCCAGCGAACATTTGGTGTATGGGAATTTTTGATGTTTTGAAATTGAATTTATCTTCATATTGCTTTTCTAAACACATTGGTGGGTCCACTAAGTTGGTATTAGAGTTACATATATTCTAGTGAACATTTGGTGCATGGGAATTTTTGATGTTTTGAAACTGAATTTCTTTTATATTGCCTTCCTTACATTGGTGGGTCCACTAACTTGGTATTAGAGCCATTGCTAGTGTGAAAAAGGTGGAAAGAAGTAGTTTATCTCCCATAGCTAACCTTACGGCTATAAGTCCAATTAATTGATTTTGCCTCTAGTTGGAGTCCTTTTCCCATGAAGAAGTTGAAATATTCTTCTTAAATGGAAGATTTGCAAATTTGGATTGGTTACTAATTTTTTAAGAAGTATTCAAAGTTTTTGAAAAGGAAAATTTAACACTTGTATGATAGGTAGATCCCCATGGTTGAGAAAACTAGGATCTACAAGTGAGAAGAGTGTGTAGGAAGACTAAAATTAAGGGATTAGTTGGTGCAATGTTGGTAAGTTAGGTGAAAAAAATAATTATTTGTGAACATTTTCAACAATGAGATCAATAACCATTAGTCAAGACACTAATCAAATATGTGATAATTAAGGAATATCTTAATTTCTAAGGACATTAATGTTAATAGAATGCTTGGAAGGGTTAGAAAACAAGGTTATCACAGTATCGAAAGGAAAATTCAACATCATTGGACTTGTTGAAACTTATAAGATGATGAGAAAATGAAGAAGTTGCAAGACAAAATAGTGTGTTGGATGTCTAAAATGAAGGGATTAGTCATATTATGTTGTTAAATCTAGTTATGAAGAGGAATTTTCTCTATACAAGTTTGTTTACATTGAGGTGAGACTCTTTTCAATATTACTATATAAAATGGGCATTTGTTGATTCACAAGGCATGAATGTTAATAACAAGGATGATAAAATTTAGGAAGTAGGTTACCAAGCTAACTTTTGGTATAATCACATTCAAATTATTTGCAAAGTGTCTATCGAATCTCATAAGGATGTATTTGGTTAATCTTGTTACTTTTTGAGGTTATTTAGGGGCTAACAACACAAGATTAAGATTTGTGTCTCATTTTTGTAAGCATATCCATATTTTTTGAGCTTGTAGAGAAGTCAAACAAACTTGGAGTGGAATACAAATATCTTGCCACCAATTTTTGTGGGGAAATGTCTTGGAGGCCATCATAATTAAAATTTTCCATTGTAGTCATTGCATGTATACCCTTCTATGTGGTTTTTTATGGAATAAATTCTTCATGCAACTTGGGAGGAGAAAATGCAATATTTCATCATGAAGTTGTTTCTGGATCTCTAAATAATATTAGATTCCTCATTATTAAAGGTAGTTAGTCACATGCAAATTGAAGATCGTCAGAGGTGGTTACATAATTCATAGCAATATTAAAGTGTCACAATGCATTGAGGCAATGCCCCTTTTTGTGTTAGCAAGGTTTGTTCTTGAAGGATGGTGACACTTTTTTAAAAAAATGGAACAAGACCCATTATCATCCTTCAAATGGCACCAACATGCCTTATTGCTCAAATATTGTAGATGTGTATTACTTCTTAATTCTTCCTTGTAGTCATATACATAGCTACGAGCAACATTGCTCCTTAACCCTTCAAAGGGAGCTTCCCACCTAGGTCCACATGGGAGCAAGCAAAGCAACACAAAATTTGGTTGTAACATGCTCATTAGGATTACAATTTACAAGGATTCTTGTGCTAAAACACATGGGTACAAGAGCCTATTTAATGAACCTATTCTTGCATTATCTAAAGCATTTATAATATAAGCATCAAACAATGTTTAATTCAAATATTATATTTAATTATCTTCACTCTAAAGCATCCCCCCTTATAAGAAGGGGTGAATTAAATTTTTGGATCAATGACTAAGAGCTTCCAATAAGGATGTAAGATGATTGAAATGATCTTAGCAAACATAGTTCTCATTACTAATTGGTGGAAGCTATCACTAATAAGAAAATGACATGATTGGCATCCATAAAAGCATAATAGAAGGGGGATTTTAGATAGATGTTGTAGTTGTAATTGCTTTGGTAGACATTTATGCATAGTGATCTATCATATGTCTATGTGGAGCCACACAATCACTCAAATGCACAAAAATTGTCACATAGACTTCGCAAGCACAAGGCGAGTGACTTGTTTGGCATAATGCCTCAAAGATGTGTTCTTGTGGATTAAAATGATTGAAGGATATGTCTAATGGATTATTGGCAGGGCTTCAAAAACTTTCAAGTAGATGCAATTTGACAATTGCAAAGCCAAATTCCACAACCTTAGCTAGCATCCTCCCTACCTATGCCAAAACGGTGCAAGAGCACCTGTTTGATTAAATGTCTCCATGAGACCACATTGTATAAATTTATTAGATTAGGTGTTTTAATGTTGTAATAAGGTCCAGTGAACCATTTTTTATATGCATGAGGTCATTTGGAGTCCTAGGAAATCATATTTTAAGTTTTTTATGTCACATAATGTTCAAAGTTGCCCCATATTGTAAATATTGTCAAAAGAGCAAAAATTAAGCAAATGATAAGTCCATTAGTTAGATGGAGGTTAGGATTAGTTATAGTTGCTTGTTTTTAGTTATTTTTGTTTTCAAGGCATAAATAAGCCTCTCATAGGTCGAGGCAACGGAGAGAACTTGATTTGTAATGGAAGAATATCAATGGAATTCTGTTTTTCATCAGAAAACACTGTAAAAATGTGATTATTTGCTCCTGTAGGGCTATGTACGGCCTGATACTAAAGGGGCAGTCATTGGAGAAGTTGGTATTGTATTTCTACTTCAATTTGCACTTGGTCTTATTTGATTTCATGAAGGTATGAGAAAGATATTGCATTTTTGTAAAGACAGTTAAAACCCTCTATTAGGGTAACCAATGCACCTTCAAAATTGTGTTTCTATTTATTTAACCAGTGAAATCACATGAAAATTTGTAAGAAGGTTTGTTTTCCGGAAATCTTTCAAATTCCAAAGTCTCAGACCGTTTGACGAAGATAGGCATATGGAAAAGTGATGCCCTATTATGTTATTTACATAAAAATCTGGAAAATTGCCTATGTACAGTCAATATTTTCAATTTAAAAGATGTAAAGAATTCCATTTTGAACAAAGTTGATTGGGTCAGGTTTTAAAATGCATTTTTGTTCCATTTAGTGATTGGGTTTGGAGAATCCATATGCTTAAAGACATTGTTTGTTGACTATTATGGTATGACAGAGTTTTAGGGATAGTCAAGAAGCCTAACCCTAGGGGTTTGAAAAAATACTTCAGAGAAAGGATTTCTAATGATTTTATAAGCTTGTGTAGGTGTAACAAAGGTTTCTTGAAATTTTGGTTAAGATTATTTGTGATTGGAACCAATAGAATCAATAAACCCTATTTGGAGTGAGCCTAATAGGCCTAATTGATACGTTGTTAGATCAGGTTTGACCATCTTTTCACAAAGTAACCCATGTTTTTGATAAAGGAAAAAATAGATTTTGAAGGCACCCGGAACCCTTTAACAAAAAAGAGAAAGGTTGCAGAAGAGACAACAAGCAGCCAGCGAAAAAGACCAGCTCCAAAACAAGACCCATTAAGATTTACATTTTACACTTTTCTTGTGGGAGTGGAAAGTCATGTCGAAAGATGACTGAGAGGATTTATCTTTTTTTCCCTTAACTATGATCCAACCATATTCCATTTGCGTCACCTTACTGTACCACGTCGACTTGCTGCTTTCATGAAGATGAAAGCCAACAGCCAAAGGGTTAGGGGTTACATCTTGATTCCTTTACACATATAAAGACTTTTCTGAAGAGCCACTAGAAAGGGAAGTCGATGCACTTTCCCCTGAAATGGCAACCGTTGACTCAATAGGGGTTGCCTTAGCGATTCCACCATTTGAGACGACCGGAGGGGGCATCCCAAGACCCAGTGATTCAGAAGCAGCCACCTCTAAAAACTCCTATTCTGATTAGCACACATAGGCCCAACTTCACGATCTTTAAGGGTTTCAACAAGATGTTCAGTTTCAACAACCCCACCAAAAGAGACATCCGAAGGGGATACCTCACAAGCTTGTGATTCTGAGGCAACCACCTCAGAAAATCTCCTATATTGATCAGCTTTCTTCTCAACTGTATAATGCTGTTGAGAGGCACCTTTCCACCAAGAAGTTGAAGCACTTTTCTCGAAACCGCATTGTGCAGCAGCGTGACCTGTTTTAAAACATCTTCTACAGCGGAAAGGAATCCCTTCATAGTCCAAGGACTGTATCCAAGAACCCTTCGAAGTTTTAATTAAAATTTCAATAGGTAGCCCTTTTGAAACATCCATTTCAACCAAAATTTGGGAAAAGGTGGAATGAAGTATGTAAGAAGTAGCCGCATCAACCAACAAGAAATCACCTAGGGAATCACCCACTTCTTCCAAAAGGGGGTCAATCCATAAGTGGAGGGGAAGGTAAGGCAACCGTACCCAAATTGGGATCTTGCTAAAGGTTTCAGAAGCAGGGTTGAAATCAGCGTGCCAAGGCTTAATCATCAACAAAAATTTATTCTCCTAGCTAAAAAAATTGTCACAAAGAATAACGTTTCTGTCTTGAGCATTGTCAAACTTAGCCACAAACTAACCCATGTCTTTTTGATATGTTTTCAAACCCTTAAAGGCATGTATAAGAAGTATTTTATAGTTGTGAATGAAGGACTGTGGGAGAAGTTATAACAAATAGTCCATTAAGGAGACCTACAATCATTCGGTCAAATAGAGAAGAAAGTGTAGTCAAAATAGGAAGTCTAAGTTCTTGGGGTGAATAATGTTTTTGCTTATGTTGCTTTAAGTCTATGAAATTGTTCAAGGTGTTGAAACATTATTTGGGGCTTGGAAAGCAAATTTCAATAGTTGAGGCTTGTAAACACCATGGTGGCACAATGAGGACATGCATAACAAGATGATGTAATATGAATGGGCAGTCAATGTAATTGTTTGTTTTGGTTTAAGTTGACATTACTAGAAGTGTTTGAAGATCTTGAATGAAATTGGAACTCCTATTTTGAATGTTTGAGTTGAATAGTGATTTAGAGGGAAATATAGTTGAATAAGTGTGTCTAAAGGCCTACAAGTGAAAGGTGAGTTAGAGATGTTTTGAGTTATTCAAATGAAGATTGTTGAAGGTTTTGTGAGATGTGTTTTGAATCCTCCTAGCTCTGCATCAGTTGCTATTGGAGCCTAGTAAGGTCTGGGTAGAGGAAGAGTTTGTGTTTTTTGTTGTGGTTGTGGTTGTGTGTTGTGTTGTGCAGGTTGAGGAAGGAACCCGATTTCCTAGGTGTGGCAAGGTGAAGTGGAAGCAAGGAGGGACTTATTTGTGAAGATGGATTTGTTGAGAAGATTGGAAAGATGTTTGCAGGCTGAGGATTCACAAAGGAAGAAAAGAGAGAAAAAGGAAATGAGAAAGAAGGAAAGAAAGAAGGCAAGACAAATAGAGTTTGAGAAAGCCTTGGAAGAGATAAGCAAAAAAGTGGAAAGATTAGCCAAGGAAACACAACTTCTTAAGAAAGCACAAAGGAGTTGGAATATACCAATGCCAAAGAAGTTAAGATGGCCTCTAAAGAAGATTATGAAGAAGCAAAGAAAACAAAAGAGGGCAGCAAATTCAGTCAAAGATGAAGAAGGAGACTTATGTGCACAATATGCAGCCATTGAAGAAGAGTGGGATAGTAAGGTTGGTAATGGACAAGTCAAACAAGAGGAAGAGGAACTCATCAAGGTAGAGGAAGACAAGAACATTGAGGTTGCAAGTGAATTGATTTTGGAGGGAAATGATAAGTTGGTCATGGGTGAAGAGGAGTTTGAAGTACAAGAAGACAAGGAGACCTCAAGGTCTCAATATTTTGTTTCTAATTTTTCTTTGGATTATGTATGTGTAGGTTATGAAGGACAAGGAAAAGTGTATGATGATTTGATAGAGTTTTGGGACCTCCAAGTTGCAAGAATGATTGATAGGAGAAGGCATAAGAAGAAGAAAAGGACGAAAGGACCAAAGATGGTTGAAAGGACAAAGTGCAAAGTAACTGGAAGACCAGGAAGAAGATAGTTCAAAGGGGCTTGAATTTTTTTGCCACCGAGATTTTGGTGCAAGGGCGCCTGTTTGATTACATGCCTCTATGAGGCCACATTGTATAAATGTATTAGATTGGGTGTTTTAATGTTGTAATTGTAGACACCTAAAAATGACCTAGGCCTGCAAGCTTCATTTTTACCACTTTCGTCCTAGCATAATTAATACATTTAATTATGTCTTTGGTCCACATTCGACTATTAATTAAATAATTCATAATTATTTAATTAATTCATGTCTCTTGCATTCTTCATGATTATTAAATAAATAAATCATATTTATTTATTCAATACGTCACTAAAGGTCTATTGTCCTCTTGCAATTAAATAAATTTATTAATTTATTTAAACACCTTCAATCGTTTATTCTTCCTGATTATTAAATAAATGAATTTCATTTATTTATTTAATATGTCACTAATTGTCACAATTAAATTAATTTATTAATTTATTTAATTATTCAGTCTTATCTCCTAAATTAAATAATTATCTTTAATTGTTTAATTGCTAATTTCACTTTTCTCTCATTTTAAATAAATGAAAATGTTTAAAATGATTTTATTTCATTAACTCCCACTCTTTTTAGTAAATAATTTGAAAAAGATTATCTACTTGTCACACAAAATCATCATTTTGAATTAATTAAATTCAAAAAGATATTATTCTTCCAAAAATCAAGTAATTTTATTTAATTCTTGATTTTTCCAAATATGATCTTCAGTCCAATCAGGCAATCCTTATCTTCTTGATTTTCGAATATCTTTTATTTCTTCTAATTAATTACCTCATTTATTCTCCATCGTTGATGTGATTTTCTCAAATTGCATCTTGGCCTCTCATTTAAGGATTTCTTTCTAACCCTAATTAGGGATTATCTTACAGAATCTTGGCCATTGATTCTAGTGTATTTGTCATCTTCTCATCCTGGCCACACATGCAAAATTGCAGTTTCTATAAAATGGCAATTTTGTTCTTATTTCAGACCTCATGCTCATTCTGTCAACTTAGATTATTATTATTGTCATTTGCAGTCATTGTCATTTTCAGTCTATTGTGAAGTCATTTTTTTTATACAAATCCTTCAACATTTGCATAGGGCTTTGGCATTAGTTTAGGTGCTCATTTGAAATCTGAGGGCCTCATTTGATTTGCTGCAAACTAGAAGGTGTAATAAGGTGAATCATGGAAGATGAAGATTTATGGTAACATTGTTCCTTTTATTTTCATGTTTATTTCCTTTGTGCTTTGTTATTTCATGGGATTTTGATGTTTATTATCTAACAAGCTAACAATCTAAATTTTCCATAGATATAGTAATAAGGTCTAGTGAGCCATTTTTGATATGCATGAGGTCATTTGGAGTCCTAGGAAATCATATTTTAAGGCTTTTTTGTCACATAATATTCAAAGTTGCTTCATATTGTAAACATTGTCAAATGAGCAAAACTTAAGTAAATGATAAGTCCATTAGTTAGATGGAGGTTGGAATCAGTTATAGTCACTTGTTTTGAGTTAGTTTTGTTTTCAAGGAATAAATAAGCCTCTCATAGATCGAGGCAAGGGAGAGAACTTGATTTGTAATGGAAGAATATCAATGGAATTCTATTTTTCATCAGAAAACACTGTAAAAACGTGATTTGTTGCTCTTGTATGGACATGTACGACCTGATACTGAGGGGGAAGTCATTGGAGAAGTCGGTATTGTGTTTCTACTTCAATTTGCACTTGGTCTTATTTGATTTCATGATGGTATGAGAAAGATATTGCATTTTTTGTAAAGACAGTTAAAACCCTTTGTTAGGGTAACCAGTGCACCTTCAAAATTGTGTTTCTCTTTATTTAACCAATGAAATCACATGAAAATTTGTAAGGTCTTTTTTTAGGTAACCTTTCAAAGTCCAAAGTCTCAGACCGTTTGGTGAAGATTGGCATATGGAAAAGTGATGCCCTAGTATGTTATTTACATAAAAATATGGAAAATTGCTTGTGTGCAATCAATATTTTGAGTTTTAAAGATGTAAAGAATTCCATTTTGAACAAAGTTGATTGGGACAGGTTTTAAAATGTATTTTTGTTCCATTTAGAGATCTGGTTTGGAGAATCCATATGCTTAAAGACATTGTTTGCTGACTGTCATGGTATGGCAGAGTTTTAGGGACAATCAAGAAGCCTAACCCTAGGGGTTTGTAAAAATACTTCAGAGAAAGGATTTCTGATGATTTTATAAACTTGTGCAGGTCTAACAAAGGTTTCTTGAAATGTTGGTTAAGATTATTTGTAATTGGAACCAATAGAATCAATAAACCCTATTTCAAGTAAGCCTAATAGGCCTAATTGATACGTTGCCAGATCAGGTTTGAGCATCTTTTCACAAAGTAACCCATGTTGTCTTTTTGATATGTTTTCAAAACCTTAAAGGGATGTCTAACAAGTATTTTATAGCTGTGAATGGAGGACCATGGGAGAAGTTATGATTGACAGTCCATTAAGGAGACCTACAAGCATTGGGTCAGATAGAGAAGAAAGTGCAGTTAGAGTAGGAAGTATGAGTTCTTGGGGTGAATAATGTTTTTTCTTATGTTCATTTAAGTCTAATGAAATTGTTCAAGGTGTTGAAACAATATTTTGGGCTTGGAAAGAAGATTTCAATACGTGAGGCTTGTAAACACCATGGTGTCACAATGAGGACAAGCATAACAAGATGATGTAATATGAATGGGCATTCAATGTAATTGTTTGTTTTGGTTTAAGTTGATATTACTAGAAGTGTTTGAAGATATTGAATGAAATTGAAACTCCTATTTTGAATGTTTGAGTTGAATAGTGATTTAGAAGGAAATATAGTTGAATAAGTGTGTCTAATGGCCTATAAGTGAAAGGTGACTTAGAAATGTTTTGAGTTATTCAAATGAAGATTATTGAAGGTTTTGTGAGATGTGTTTTGAATCCTCCCAGCTCCACATCAATTGGTATCAGAGCCTAGTAAGGTCTGGGTAGAGGAAGAGTTTGTGTTTTTGGTTGTGGTTGTGGTTGTGTGTTGTGTTGTGCAGGTTGAGGAACCTGATTGCCTAGGTGTGGTAAGGTGAAGTGGAAGCAAGGATGGACTTTCTTGTGAAGATGGATTTGTTGAGAAGATTGGAAAGATGTTTGCAGGCTGAGGATTCACAAAGGAAGAAAAGAGAGGAAAAGGAAATGAGAAAGAAGGAAAGAAAGAAGGCAAAGACAAATAGTGTTTGAGAAAGCCTTTGAAGAGATAAGCAAAAGGGTGGAAAGATTAGCCAAGGAAACACAAATTCTTAAGAAAGCACAAAGGAGTTGGCATATACCAATGCCAAAGAAGTTAAGATGGCCTCTAAAGAAGATTATGAAGAAGCAAAGAAAATAGAAGAGGGCAGCAAATTTAGTCAAAGATGAAGGAGACTTATGGGCACAATATGCAGCCATTGAAGAAGTGTGGGATAGTAAGGTTGGTAATGGACAAGTCAAACAAGAGGAATAGGAACTTGTCAAGGTAGAGGAAGACAAGGATATTGAGGTTGCAAGTGAATTGATTTTGGAGGGAAATGATAAGTTGGTCATGGGTGGAGAGGAGTTTGAAGTACAAGAAGACAAGGAGGAGACCTCAAGCTCTCAATATTTTGTTTCTAATTTTTCTTTGGATTATGTATGTGCAAGTTATGAAGGACAAGGAAAAGTGTATGATGATCTGATAGAGTTTTGGGACCTCTGAGTTGCAAGAATGATTGATAGGAGAAGGCATAAGAAGAAGAAAAGGATCAAAGGACCAAAGATGGTTGAAAGGACAAAGTACAAAGTGCAAAGTAACTGGAATACCAAGAAGAAGACAATTCAAAGGGGCTTGAATTCTTTTTCCCCCAAGAGTTTGGTGTTGGGGCACTTGTTTGATTGCGTGCCTCCATGAGGCCACATTGTATAAATTTATTAGATTAGGTGTTTTAATGTTTTAATAAGGTCTAGTGAGCCATTTTTGATATGCATGAGGTCATTTGGAGTCCTAGGAAATCATATTTTAAGTTTTTTTTGTCACATAATGTTCAAAGTTGCTCCATTTGTAAACATTGTCAAAAGAGAAAAAATTAAGTAAATGATAAGTCCATTAGTTAGATGGAGGTTGGAATCAAATATAGTCACTTGTTTTGAGTTACTTTTGTTTTCAAGGAATAAATAAGCCTCTCATAAGTTGAGGCAAGGGAGAGAACTCGATTTGTAATGGAAGAATATCAATGGAATTTTGTTTTTCATCAGAAAACACTGTAAAAACGTGATTATTTTCTCTTGTATGGACATGTACGGCCTAATACTGAAGGGGAAGTCATTGGAGAAGTTGGTATTGTGTTTCTACTTCAATTTTCACTTGGTCTTATTTGATTTCATGAAGGTATGAGAAAGATATTGCATTTTTTTTAAAGATAGTTAAAACCCTCCGTTAGGGTAACCAATGCACCTTCAAAATTGTGTTTCTCTTTATTTAACTAGTGAAATCACATGAAAATTTGTAAGAAGTTTTTTTTTTAGGTAATATTTCAAAGTACAAAGTCTCATACCATTTGATGAAGATTGGCATATGGAAAAGTGATGCCCTAGTCTGTTATTTACATAAAAATCTAAAAAATTGCTTGTATGCAGTCAATATTTTTAGTTTTAAAGATGTAAAGAATTCCATTTTGAACAAAGTTGATTGGGACAGGTTTTAAAATGTATTTTTTTTCCATTTAGAGATTGGGTTTGGAGAATCCATATGCTTAAAGACATTGTTTGCTAACTCTCATGGTATGGCAGAGTTTTAGGGGTAGTCAAGAAGCCTAACCCTGGGGGTTTGTAAAAATACTTCAGAGAAAGGATTTTTGATGATTTTATAAGCTTTTGGAGGTCTAACAAATTTTTCTTGAAATTTTGGTTAAGAGTATTTGTAATTGGAACCAACAGAATCAATAAACCTTATTTGGAGTGAGCCTAATAGACCTAATTGATACGTTGCCAAATCAGGATTGAGCATCTTTTCACAAAGTAACCCATGTTGTCTTTTTGATATGTTTTCAAACCCTTCAAAGGATGTCTTAGAAGTATTTTATAGTTGTGAATGGAGGACCATGGGAGAATTTATGACTGACAGTCCATTAAGGAGGCCTACAAGCATTGGGTCAGATAGAGAAGAAAGTGCAGTCAGAGTAGGAAGTATGAGTTCTTGGGGTGAATAATGTTTTTAAGTATTTTGATTTAAGTCTAATGAAATTATTCAAGGTGTTGAAACAATATTTGGGGCTTGGAAAGAAAATTTCAATAGTTGAGGCTTGTAAACACCATGGTGGCACAATGAGGACAGGCATAACAAGATGATGTAATATGAATGGGTAGTCAATGTAATTGTTTGTTTTAGTTTAAGTTGATATTACTATAAGTGTTTGAAGATATTGAATGAAATTGGAACTCCTATTTTGAATGTTTGAGTTGAATAGTGATTTAGAAGGAAATATAGTTGAATAAGTGTGTTGAAAGGCCTACAAGTGAAAGGTGAGTTAGAGATGTTTTGAGTTATTCAAATGAAGATTGTTGAAGGTTTTGTGAGATGTGTTTTGAATCCTTCCAGCTCTGCATCAATTGGTATCAAATCCTAGTAAGGTCTAGGTAGAGGAAGAGTTTGTTTTTTTGGTTGTGGTTGTGGTTGTGTGTTGTGTTGTGCAGGTTGAGGAAGGAACTTGATTTCCTAGGTGTGCCAAGGTGAAGTGGAAGCAAGGAGGGACTTGCTTGTGAAGATGGATTTGTTGAGAAGATTGGAAAGATGTTTGCAAGCTGGGGATTCACAAAGGAAGAAAAGAGAGGAAAAGAAAATAAGAAATAAGGAAAGAAAGAAGGCAAGACAAATAGAGTTTGAGAAAGCCTTGGAAGAGATAAGCAAAAAGGTGGAAAGATTAGCCAAGGAAACACAACTTCTTAAGAAAGCACAAAGGAGTTGGCATATACCAATGCCAAAGAAGTTAAGATGGCCTCTAAAGAAGATTATGAAGAAGAAAAGAAAATAGAAGAGGGTAGCAAATTCAGTCAAAGATGAAGGAGACTCATGGGCACAATATGCAGCCATTGAAGAAGAGTGGGATAGTAAGGTTGGTAATGGACAAGTCAAACAAGAGGAAGATGAACTCATTAAGGTAGAGGAAGACAAGGACATTGAGGTTGCAAGTGAATTGATTTTGGAGGGAAATGATAAGTTGGTCATGGGTGAAGAGGAGTTTGAAGTACAAGGAGGAGACCTCAAGGTCTCAATATTTTGTTTCTAATTTTTATTTGGATTATGTATGTGTAGGTTATGAAGGACAAGGAAAAGTGTATGATGATCTAATAGAGTTTTGGGACCTTCAAGTTGCAAGAATGATTGATAGGAGAAGGCATAAGAAGAAGAAAAGGACGAAAGGGCCAAAGATGGTTGAAAGGACAAAGGACAAAGTGCAAAGTAGCTGGAAGACTAGGAAGAAGACAATTCAAAGGGGCTTGAATTCTTTTTCCCGTGGGAGTTTTGTGCAAGGACACTTGTTTGATAGCTCTCTGCCAGAGGACAACAATGCAGAATAGGGATGACAACGCGGTGCGCTAGCGTCTCACAGGTGAGCTAGTGTCCTTACAGATAAAAAAGTGCAACATGACAGTGAAAAGAACGAGGAACCTATTGATAGCTTAGTGGTTGAGGTTTAAAGATGATAACTAAAATGATAAACAACAAAATAATTGAAATAACATAAAAGATGATAAGAATAAAGACGATGAAGATTTAACTCATGAAGAGTCAAGTTTTCCAACAAGCTCCACATGAACGTGTACCTACACACAATAAAGAAGGGAAAAATTGTTGGTGTGAATAAATGTCTTGTACCTAGCTAATTCATTTACTAGGTAATTAGGAGACATATTCACATGCTTAAGTTTACTTAGGATATAAGATTCTTTCTAGAAGTCTTAGTTGGCTTTTCTAGAACTTATCTTATCTAGCTATATTGTTTGATTCCTAGGTAGTTAGTTGTCTCATGTCATAGGATTAAGACACTTGTCATGATCTTGTCTAATCCTATCTCTCTACCTTGCCTTTATAAGCAAGGACTCTCATTTACATTTTCATTCAATCATATTCAATCTTGCATTGTGAAGCAAGCTTTCTTTCCATTCTCTCTCTTGTGGAAGTGGTTTTGGTATAGCAACTGTTCTTGGGGGTGTTGGGGAGTTACCATTTACTCCAACAAAAATGTTGGGATTGTTTTAGGATTTTTCATAGTTAAACCCTTGTTTTGGTGTTTCCACCTCCACAGACAACCAGATAGATAGAGAGATAGAAATATGATAAAGAAAACAATGCTAGAAAGGAAACTGTCGAATGCTACGAGAAACACTATGCTACTCAAATCCAACAACAAAGTAATAGTAAGAAAGTGATATCACCCTCGACCAAAGGCACTCAAGGCCAATGAGAAAGGAATGCAAGTCTACAACTATATGGAAAATTCGACGTATCTGCAATAATGCCAAAAGCAGACTTGCATGACACCAAGTTGCAACTTTTGTGGTAGATGTGAAGACTATTGTGATTGTTGGAATCGTGAAGCCAATAATGCAACAAGTAGCTTGAAGTTGCAAGAATGTGGAGTGAGAGTGAAATCATGTGTAAAAGATCAAGAATTGCTAAGAAGATGGATTGAAAGTTAAGCATAGCCATTTGAATATGGAATGGGAGGGAAAGAGTCATTCCAAGGTCGGCAAGAAGGTGTAGGGGCGTTACGTTTCGTCACTAATGGAGAACATAATGCCTCTGCAGATTCTAGAGGCAAGAATCTTGTCGAGACAACAGTGCGGTGCGTAGATGTCTGTGTGTCGCACATGCATCCCCTACATAAATTGCCCCACCAACACTAAAAACAAGCACCAAGTGGATGGAGTTCGGAATGAAAATGTGGAAATACTTATTCAGATTTGATTCTCCTAAGGTAGAGGGTGTGAAAGGGGAATTTGCAAGGGGGGTGGAAATTCACTCCTATACATTTTGTCTCCACTTTAGCGAACATGAGTGTCAATGGGTGTTTGGTAAAGTAGATCGAAAGAGTTTAGAAATGTATACTTGAATTGTCGAGGAAGAAAACCACAATTTGGTGAGCTCGAATGCACAGGGCAGGAAAATGGATCCATAGGTACTCTCTTCTGAGGAGGATTGAACAAAGAGCACCAAATGCCTGTAGACCAACGATGGATAGATCTCACCAGATGTAAGCACTTCACAAGTCCTCAGACCTACAAAGAAGGCACCCCCAAGTTCTCTCTTCTGAAGGAAGCCTGATGTGAGGGACTCTGCATAGTCAAATTGGAAAGCAACTTCACAGACGCACCTGCAAAGCAACATGTTAATCCGTAGACAAAACATGTTAGACAAGAAAAATCCACGTAGGCAAGAAAATAGATAGTCATGCAGATAGTCAAAAAATTGAAGAAAGAGCTTTCAAAGGGGTCCCTTGGGAACCCTCCAAAAGAAAAGGGGTCCACTCAAGGGACACTCTATTTGAAAGTACAAGAGTATTTTTCATAAATCAATTCAACATCAAGGAATCCATTTGAAAGATTCACTTCATCAAGGAACTCGAAAGGAAGAAGGCCCCCTCGCAAGGGGAAGGTCAAAACTTCTCCTGTGGGAGAAGGTGCTCCCTCCTCGGAGAAAAGTTTTTCAAACTCTTTCTTTACGAACCCGCGATGAAGGAAAAATGTTCTACTAGGGGTCCTTGTTGAGAAATGCAATTTTTGAAAATATTTTCAAGAAAATATTTGTTGGCTATCGAATGCATTTTATGAAAATCAAAGTGACATGATAGCCCCCCCTTAGGATGGTGTGTGTCAAACACAAAGGTACATGACATTCTAAGGAGAGAAAAGCAAGAATGAAAAAGTGATGTTGTGGCCCGTGAAACATAACAAGATGTAACCATGGTAATGTTGTTGTACACACGAAGGACAACATATGAGCACCATAACATCACAAAAGAAGCAAAAGAAGAGAAAAAATGCAAGAAGAGATAATAACATCACCGACAAGGGACATGGGCGATCTAATCTTTTAGGGTCAAAGTTGCTCATAAATATAGATAAATAGATATAATAGTATATAAATGAACTATCATCAACCCCCTACTATATCAAACCATATGAAGAAAGGGACATGAAGAAAAAATGAAAATAAAAAAATTGGGTCAACATGGAAGGGAAGCCTAAATGCCCCCAATGCTTTGCATTGTCCCCAATTATCGAAAGCCAATACACAACAGAGGAAGAATGATGTGAAAAATAGAGGAATTTTTACGACACATAAACACTCGTATATCCAAGCACCTACAAGGGTGAAAAGATTCATCTAAGAACACATAACACAAGCACAGGGGAGCACAATACACACACACAATCTAATCTACAGATAAAGAAGAGGCCCCCTAGTCCTCATCAACCAAGAGGTCGTCGTTCTCCCAATCTAGAACATTTTAAGGGGAGGGTGGACAAGCCTGCAAGGGCGAAATATCAAGAGGGAAACCCTCCGACCCTCCCACAACAAGAGCCAAGGAAGAAGGACCCTCAAGTTCTTCTCCACTCAGTTCTTGTGGGGTGAACTTCAATGATTTTGTAAAAATCGCCGATAGGGCCAAGACATCATCCATAGAGTTGAACATGCACTTCATAGGGGTGTCATGTGTCAAATCAACAAGCAAGGAGGCGGCAGCCAAGGTCCATTGTTAGGCTCACCGAAAGACTCGAGAGCAGTGACAAACTTTGGGGACACCAAGGATTCCTTTGTCACTAGGACGACACAAGCCAACGTAGATCCACCCTCTAAAGAAGGTGAACCCTTCTTCCAACCCTCATTGCTAGCAGGGTCATCCTCTATCTTTTGCTTCATCGAGGGATTCAAGATCGCCACAAATGAATTAGAAGGAACAGAGGAAGAGGAAAAAATTGTGGTGGACACCACCGAGGTATTTGGCATGTTCACAGGTTTTGAAAATGACGGGATGTCCGAGAGGGACATTAGAAGGGGTGGCTCAACCAAAGGAGCAATAAACGCCTACACCCTCTTTGAGTGAGGATCGTTCATGCTTGCGGCAGGAGTCGGTAGCAAGAACGAAGCTGAAGGAAATGAAGCAAAGAGGAGGGAAGAGGACACGACAAAAGGTGTCAAGGCAAGAGTTTTTGAATCCTCTTCCTTCTTCTGCAAGGCGGCCTGCTCAGCAGCTAGAGCCTTCCTCCAACGCTTGTTGTCATGCGCAAGGTGGTTTCTATGACTCTAAGAGCTAGAGGTTGTAGCCTAAGATGGGATGAAATACTCATGTTCGACCATTAGAGTATCCATCACAACCATTTTCGGTGAAGGGAGGGACTCTTGGATGGGAACAAGAGGGAGAGGTTGAGAGGATGATGGAACAATAGTAGGGGGAGTAGACTCCAATGCCTTTGTGGCGGGTCTCTTCTCATTCAATACCTTAGAGGCAGGAGTAGTAGGAGGCCACAGAAGTCGAGACATAGAGGACACTCCAAGGAGAACCTTCCCCTTACCATACCAAAAGGGCTGAGGCATCGTGGGTAAGACGGGAAGTTCAAACGTTGGACGCTTGGGCTTTTTCCAAGCAGGCACCATCAAACTCTCTAGCAAGTGCGTAGGAGCAGAAATCGATGGCCCCATGACAGAGTGAAAGGAAGCAACAAGTGGGACAACGAAAGAGGAAGAAGAAGAGCCTTGAGTGGACTTCTCATCCTCCCTTTTTCGAGTAGCAGAGGCAGCCTTATGGTGTGCCCTCATGGAAGCTCTATGTGAAATGACATAGGGAGAAGGAGGGTATCTGACCTTAGGCATTATGTCCCCACTCTTGTACTTTACATAAGTTTGGTACAAGAGGCTCGTCCTAGGAGGAAGCAAACCAATAGGGGTAGGATAAAAGTGATTCAGTGAGTAGCTCCCATGCATAATCGACGATCTATAACCGGTGTTATGGACTACATGCATCGAACCCTCATGAGAAAAATTTAGACACTTATGAACTACCGAGGGAACTGCATTCATAGCAACCAACTAGGGGATACCTAGTTTCACCCTAAAGAGTTCAGACCCTAGAATGATGTCAAAGAGTGCATTTATAGTTCTAGGCCCAACTAGGACTGACAGGGTGATGTAACCGATGGGAGGAACGAAAATCCCATCGCATGTAGGAATAGTGCTCCTAGATTTGTTATACACATCCTTGTGTAAGAAATTAATCAGCATAATCTCCTCAGTGATGACATTCACCTAACACGTAGGGTCAATGAGAACACCCGTTACGGTGTTTCCATTGATATGTGTGGGGATGTATAAAGGAGATGGCTCTCTGTTCGAATTCATCAGCAAGTCCTGCGAGGTGAAAGTTATGGCAAGAGATCCACTCGCAGGTTGCACAGACGGGATGGGTAGATGTAAGGAGGAGGCCATTTCTACATACACTAAACAGAGCTTTCACAAGAGCCCCCAAGGGTTTTGCAATTAGATGGTGACCCACTCAAGATTTCGTTCCGCGATGCTTAGGGAACCTTCCAGTTATGCCACTAGGGGTTGTAGGTTGGGTTGCGAGGCTAGGCGCCTCGCAACACTCCTAGGATACGAGGAAAGGGTCTTTCAGCACTACCAAACGAAACCAAAATGGTTCACGTCAGGTTCACAAAAATGTAGAGGGGGACTAACTACACCAAGGCTCCAGGTCACGGAGAGTCGAGAGCAAAAGGTTGCCCTAATCTACCTGAAGTTGGACAAGCGTTGGATGTCAAGGATAGAGAATGAAGAGCATTCTCAATGCTTTTGTCACTCTACTAACCCAAGATTTTTAATGGAGCTAAATGAGCAAATTCTTGGAACCCAAACTATACCTCAAACAACTCTCTGCCAAAGGACAACAATGCAAAACAAGGACGACAACATAGTGTGTTGGCGTCTCACAGGTGCAATGGTGTCCGTATGGATAGAAAGTGCAAAAGGATAGTGAAAAGTACGAGGAACCTATCGACAACTTAGCAGTTGAGGTTTAAAGATGATAACTAAAATGATAAACGATAAAATAACTAAAATAACACAAAAGATGATAAGAATAAAGGCAGTGAAGATTTAACTCACAAAGGGTCTAGTTCACCAGCAAGCTCCACACGAACGTGTATCTACACACAATAAAGAATGGGAAAATGTTGGGGTTGTTTCGAGGTTTGCCTCAGTCAAATCCCCGTTTTGGTGTTTCCACCTCCACAGATAGCCAGATAGATAGAGAGATAGAAATATGATAAAGAAAAAA
Source organism: Sequoia sempervirens (assembly GCA_007258455.2). Classification (NCBI taxonomy): domain Eukaryota; kingdom Viridiplantae; phylum Streptophyta; class Pinopsida; order Cupressales; family Cupressaceae; genus Sequoia; species Sequoia sempervirens. Next base: position 127,135 of record VDFB02275239.1, on the reverse strand, counting down.
TTGTTGGAAAGGAAACTATCAAATGCTACGAGAAACACTATGCTACTCAAATCCAACAAAAAAATAATAGTAAGAAAGTGATACCACCCTCTACCAAAGGCCAATGAGAGAGGAATGCAAGTCTACAACTATGGTAGAGTCAACATAGCCGCAACAACACCGAAGACAGTCTTGCAAGACACCAAGTTGCAACTTCTGTGGTAGATGTGAAGAGTTTTGCAATCGTTGGAATCATGAAGCCAATAGTGCAACAAGTAGCTTGAAGTTGCAAGAATGTGGAGTGAGAGCGGAATTGTGTGTAGAAGACCAAGAATTGCTAAGAAGATGGATTGAAAGTGAAGCATAGCCATTTGAAGATGGAATGGGAGGGAAAGATCCATTCAAAGGTCGACAAGCAGGTGCAGGGGCATTACATTTCATCGCCAATGGAGAACTTAACGCCTTTTTAGATTCTACAGATAGGAATCTTGTCAGGACAGTAGCACATCATGTAGACGTTCACCCGTCTCACGCGCATCCTCGACAAAAATTCCCCCATCGACACTAAAAACAAGTGCCAAGTGGATGGAGTTCAGAATGAAGACGTGGAATTACTTGGTCAGATTCGATTCTCTTAAGGTGAAGGGTCTAAAAAAGGAATTTGCAAGGGGGGTGCAAATTCACTCCTATACACCAACCAATTGAGTCATGTCATGTGGGGGCAAGGTGGGGCCCATATTTAGAAGACAAAAGGCATGGGATGATAGGAGCATAGTATGCACTAATGAATGAATGAAGGAAGGAATTTTAATGATGTCTACAATACCTAAGTGTCGCCTATGACCACGTGAATAAATAAATGCTCACCATATGTTCCATGAGGTGCTTAAGGTCAAATGAATGCATGGTAGACACTGGGAAATTTAATCCTTCATTGGGCGTAGAGACCAATAGGTTCTTGAGATTGATGGTGAGAGCGACTAGCAGTCCAAATAAGAAGCACAAACTTTAAAATGGTTGTTGAGTAAGATTTGGCCACTACCCATGTTGACAGTTTTCAAAAAATAAATGCAAACATGGTCTCCATTGTTAAGGCCAAAGTGGAAAATGTGACAAATTTCATGAGCAACACTTGCTCTTATCAATAAGCTATCAGTCACATGATGAGTTGAATCATAAAAGATTTTGTTTTGCTCGCAGCTTGGTTAGTTACTCAAAATTTAACATCAATTCCTTTGTGAAGATCAATTAAGGAAATCATGTATGTTGTATAAATCTATGATATGTCCAATTACAAGATTTCTACATAAATGCAATAAAATTAGGAAGTTTTGACTTCAAGAAAAAAACTTATTTGTGTATACTTTAGGAGAGGCATAGGGTATATGCAAGGTGCCAAAATCTTAAAAAAACTTCATTGAAAATGACCAAACTTTTATACTGTTAAAAGAATGGCCACACTGCTATGGATGCCATGCAGAGAATATCCGGCCCCAACATATAGAATTGGCCGCCACATTGTGACCAAATGTCAATGCAAGCTAATATAATACACCAATCATGAGGGAAAACCAAGTTGAAGAAAAATTGCCAGCATAGCATAAACATTGAGCACCTTCATATAAAATCCACAGTTAGCATAGACAGAGAAAATCTATTGGTATAGTGCATAGCACTTAAAAAAGGAGATGGACTTCCAAAGATTGTCTGCTAGGCCATTTTGGAGTACTACCAATGAAAAGAGAACACATCACAATCGAAGAGTTGTATGGAAAAAATGCTCCTTGTACCAATAAGAAACGTCCACATTGTTAAAAGAGATTATCCCACTGTCATGTTGGACACCATGTAGGAAAATGACGCTAGCTAATGCTACATAGGAGAGTAGTAATTGAGTGCACCTTTTTTCATGTAAAGGAGATTGAAAAGATTTAACAAGGATTAGTAGTATTGAATAGAACATAGTAGTAGTTAATTTATTTACACAACTTATTAATTAATTAATACAAACATTTTCAATATAAGTTTCACTTAGGTCAAGTCATGATTTAGATTTTTCTTTGTGGGAAGATAACATTCCTTTTTCATAAGGGTGTAACCACCCAACTTAAAATTAAATCAATTTAGAACTTAAAATTAAATCAATTTAGCGCTCAAAAAGACATAATGATTTTACATTGAAAAGAAATAAACATTACACGAAAGATTGCTTGACTATATTTAATCTCAACCTTCCATTTTAATTTCTACCTTAATTTTAAACTTCATTACATAATCCTCAAAAGAGAAAGAAACTCTCATTTATATAATGCAAAATGAGAAAATGAGAAATAGGAAAGGAGATTAAGGGGGTGGCCTTTCTATGGCCATCCTCTCTCACCCCTCTCAAACTCTCCACTGACATAAGGTTGAACAAATTAGTTGAACTTGACTATATGGCCACTCATTTAATAGTATTTCGTTATATTTATTAAGTTTTCTAGTTTTTAGTGAAGGCTTTTTAATGACATTGGTTTATAGTTATCCTCTCCTTTTATATTAATGATTTTTAATAAAACAAAGTCTTATTCTTGTGTGGGGATGTGGTGTGTTGTAGGTTCAACTCTTTTTATTATGTTTTTTAAGATTAACATAGTGGTGGCTTCAATCCATGGCCAATCTAAAGGGCTTGCACTAGTGACAATTGGCTAGCCCTTGTGGACTAGTGACTTGTAGGTCCCCAACTCTTGGAGGGTCTAACCTCTAGGTTGTTATCCATATAACTCAAATTTGACTCTTTATATAATATTCTTTTTACTTGTTTAATCTATTTGTAACTCTTTTTTTAATAAACAAACAAACTTATATATACTTTTGTTAGATACAAACACAATTTCAAATATAAACATATTTAAATATATCTATATGTGTAAGGTACATCCCCATATATATGAGTATATTTTACTATTTATAAAAATATGTATAATTGTATAGATATATCTATTCTTATGTTTATAAATAAATTGTTGCATAAAAAAATATATAATAGTTAATTATTAATTGCAAGAATAAATTTATGAGTTATTTTAAACATAATGTAATTCAACGACGCAAGGTTAATTTTGGCAAATAAAAATAGGATAAATATTTACCTTTTATTATGGATGACATGTAAATTTACTATTTCACAATTTGACCATTGGAGTAGATGATGTTTAAGTAGAGTGCAATTTATGAAAGTTTGAATAATGGAAAACAACAAGGTGGTTGAATTAGAGTTTGAAGTGTAAATATCTCAATGGAATATTGTAAATCAAACCTCTTAGCTAGCTCTACCCACTTGAGTTGAGTCTAACGAGGTTGATTTTGTGTAGATTGGACATTTTTACCCCATATTTCAAGGTTTTAATGGTGTGGACTAGAGTAAGTGATAATATTTTGGGTTTTGGGAGAGTCAAAAATGAGGATGTAAAGGTTGTAGAAGTAATGGAAGATGTGAAAGATTGACATAAGGTTATTTCAAAAAAACCCTCTATTTCAATGTATAATTATTATTGATTGTTTGACCATTGACGCATATGATGTTTAAGTAGAGTGAAATTTATGAAAGTTTGAATAATAGAAAATAATAAGATGGTAGAATTAGGTTTCGAAGCATAAATATCTTAATAATAGACTATAAATATCTAAAATTAAACCTCTCAGCTAGCTATTCTTGCTTGAGTTGATTCTAACAAATTTGGTTTTGTGCAAATTGGACATTTTTTCCCGTATTTTAAGATTTCAATGACATGAAATGAAGAAGGCGATACAATTTTAGATTTTGACTGATTTAATAATGAGGATGTAGATGTTTCAAAAGTAAAAGATGCTAAATATTGTGGGAATTTTGTTTCAAAGAACCCTTCTAGTGTAATGGATAAATAGTTATTTCAATTGCTTGAACATTGGAGTAGATAATGTTTAAGTAGAGTAAAATTTAAGGAAGATTGAATAATGGAAAACAATAAGGTGGTAGAATTAGGCTTTGAAGCATAAATATATTGATAGTACAATGTAAATATTTATTTTGATGTTGGTAAAAATAGACTGGGAAATGGCCCAGTACCTTGTACAACAAAATAGCCATTAAGAAAATGGAACAAGTACCATGAGATATGGGACCAAAAAAACCCAATAAAATGAAACACAAAGAGATACAGTTGTATCCTAGCTACCATCCACTGGTCACCACAACAAAAAAGAACAATATTGTCTAGTCTAGACAATGCCAAACCTAGCCCTATTCAATCTCACACCCTTCACTTTATTGTGAGATTAGGAAGTAGATTTGGGAAGACCTTTCTTCTATCTTTATACAACAATCCATGCAATACTATTATTCAAATCTATAGAACAAGGTGAAGAGGGAAGGGATTCCTCCACAGAGGGACCAACAAGGTGCACATAAGGAACACTATTATGTCAAGATGGAACATACACATGTCAATCAACCACCAAAATATTGGGTTGAAGCGAATATGAAGCTAAGTGATGAACCTCCACCACATTAAAATATTGGAGCTATCCTAAATTTAAAGGCCTAACATGCTAAGTGATTGGAGAATAGGGTGGATCCCATGGGAGTTGAGGGAGTGATAGGGGTTGAGAACATCATATCAATAGTGAGCTCAAGAGAATCATTCTCTTGAGAAGACCCATTTTCCAAAGAGGATCCAACCATCTACAAATTAAAGGCATGAATATTCAAGTGATCTTTATGAGCATTCTTCCACCATGGTGTTGCTCCCTTACATTAGGAAAGACAATAATTAGTAGCTAGGTGTGTGATGGTGAAACATCATTTGCATCTTCATGAGCATTTTTCCTTGAGATCTTAGATCTTGGGGGCTTGATCATCCTCCTTGACCTATGTTGTCTTATCTTTCCAATAGTTGTGCAATTAGACCTTTCTTGACACTTGTTTGACTACTTTAGTGTGAGTTTGAGCATAGGACTCATCCTCTCACTAAAATGGGGGCTAAATGTAGTGTCAAAGAATGTACTCCTTTACATTTTCACACTATGGTTGGGTCTCTTAATTAATTGGACTTAATTAAGCCTCTAATTGGCCCAATTATGCATCTACAAGCCTAATTAATTGTAATTTTTGAAAGGGGGTCATGATTTAATTAATGTCATTATCATTTTTAACACCATAAAATGAATAGGTCCTGGAAAATTAGGTCAGCACCCATTCACCCTTGGGTGAATGGGTCCCCTTTAGTTGCTAAATTCAAATTTTAAATATGTTTTTGGCGGCCTTTTTATGATCCCAAATTCAATTTCAAATGTTGGCTTGTAATGTTTAATTTTTGGGAAATTAGAAAATTGTCTATTATAAAAGCAAAGTCCTTTTATCATATCAAATCCTAGAAAGTCATGAGAGAAAAAATTATAGCAAGGATTATTGTCAAAGGTGTTCAAGAGCGGATTTATCAAGCATCTACAACAACATTCAAGATCTCAAGTATCATGTCAAAGTTATCTTCATTCATGCATGTTTTTGGAGTTAACGTTGTGATGCAGGTTTCAAGCATTCAAGTCAAGATTCAAGCATCAAGATCACAACATCAATCAAGCATTCATGCAAGATCATGACCTTGGAGAGATGTGCTAATTTTTAGTCCTTCAAGGGTTTCAAAACAAGGGTTTGGTGAGTTGAAACATAGCAAGTATTCATTCATCATTCCTTTCATGTTTCATTATTTCATTTCAAGGTTTAATTACCAAAATGGGGTTTTACCAAGGTAAACCCCCATTCACCAAAAGCAAACAATTGGATTTCCAATTTGAATTCGATTGTACCCCAAACTTTGAGCACAACTAGCTGTTGTAGGGACATGTTTATCAATAAAGTGAGTTAGGCTATGCACAATCTCTATTCCTTGTTCATTATCAAGCATTTTCCTCATGTTATCTATGACAGAAATTGCAGCACCAACAATGTATTCAGAATTGACAAAGTTTTGTAATTTCTCTAAATCTCCATCCATTTGTTTTAGTTCTTGAGGGACATTAGCAACCATTGTGTCAACATTAGTCACATTGGTTGTGGGTAGGGTGGTCATGAGAAATGAGGTATCAAAGCTATGGTCCATAGTGGGTTGACTAGTATCAACACTATGAGTGAAAGAGTTGGAAAACTCAAGATCCATAGCGAGTGTAGTAGCATGGGATGGCATGAGTCTTGAACTACGTCTCACTACAGTATTGGTAATAAGACACTAGGTTGTGAAGCTCATACAAGTTTCACCAAACCTAAGTGTACCCAAAATGGAGAATAGGCACTCGATAAATGTAATCAAACACCATAGAATATGAAGTGCAATGCAAATATGTAAAAAGAGAGCAATTTTTTAGATTTTAAACAAGAAGATTTATTGAATGCTATGCAAAAACCTGAAAATGACGTCTTTTAATGCCAATTTGATTTTCAAACAATGCACTCAATTTGACTAATTGCAAATAATGATAGATTTTCTGATTTCTAAAACTAAAACCCAGATTTAACAACAGATTAGAATGAAGAAAATAGAGACAAATCACTACCCAAAATTTTGAAAAAGCACTTGTACATGGATTGATTCACCCTAGGGCGAATGGGTCTTAGCACAGGGTTTGCAAAAAATTTAATCTGAGTCTAAAGTTCAATACTAGGGTTTCCTGCTTCAAGTTACAAATTGTGGTTTCAATGACTGATTTTTCCAAATTTTGATGTCTAAATGAAAGTGAAATGAATGAAAAATGATGAACAATACGACACTTTTTGAAATGCAATTTTGATCCTATTTGTGAATGTGAATGATTGAACATACATTAATATGCAAGTACTATGCAAAATCAATGTAACATGCATGCAAATTTTTGAATTTTTTAGATTTTAAAGGATGCAAAATGTAAACCTAAGACCCTAAATGAGATTCAAACTAATGCAATTTTAACAACCCTAAATGAAATGTAAACTAATGCAAATCCTAGATCTAGGGTTTGAATGGACTCTAGTTTTAAAAAATTTGATGTACAATGTCAGGGTCACCAAAATGAAACGTAGGAAGATAGGTACATCACCCCATTTCCCCCATTTCATTTTGGTGGACCTATTTTCCCTTTTTCACCATGAACAAATTGACTACGAACCATCTCCCATTAAATCCAGAAAGAAGTCTAAATTCTACCTATAAGAAGGTTTTTCATGAAATATTACCAAACTCCCAAAATAATATTTTTTTGGTGATGTTGATTGCATGTTCACCCGGATGCTCCTACATCACTTTCTCAAGTTTGAGACACGTGTCAATTTAATTTTCATATAGAAATATTGATCTTAAAATCATAATTTAATGTTAAACAAGTGGATGCTGTATTTTCCACATCTAAGTGTGTTGGTGGAAATAGTTATTTCTCAAGTTTCACTAAGGTAATTTTTAGTATTTTAATCATGATTTATGTAAATAATGAACTATGTAATGCATATAGATAAATTTATGTAGATTATTTTCATAAGCTCCATTATTTTGGTCATATCTTGATGTGATGTATTCAATATAAACTACCCAAGTATTATTTTGGTCAAATATCTTTGTCCTAATAGTGTCTTATACACCTTACACAAGTATGAGTTGGTAATATAAATTACATCTTGAGCTTCTTGTGCTAACTAACATCATTTAGTACAAATGAATGGCATCCATATTTACTCTAAACTAGTTCTTCATGCTTGCTATAGAAAGAGGTGAGAACTCCAATTCCTGCACTTTCCCCTCAAGTGTTTATTTACTTATATTATTTTATATGTTATTTTTTGTGCACTAATGTGTATATTATCTATTTTTATTAATATCTAGATCTACAATCAAGTCTTAAGCATAGGAGTGGGATCAATGGAGGTGAGATGCCAATTTTGAAATTGGTTCTTCATCTTCTCAGTGAAGAAATAGAGCATAATTATTCCATATACTTCATAGTTATTTTGAATAGATGTTTTGTTGTGTGTCTACTTGGAATGAAGGTGAATAATTTTATTCTAGTGATTTATATCATTATATGTAAACATTCATTTTATTCAAATTTGTATGCCTTCGTAGCTTCTCAAAATCAATATATGAGATATAATTGTTATGCTTTTAGACTTGTATAGTGTATTGAAATTTTTATATGTAGATGTGGATTAAAAATTATGCTAATAGTATAAGATTTATGTAATGATAAAGCTCAAAGTGATATAATATAAATACAATAACATGGTAATTTAGAAATAATGAATAACACGGTAAAGTAAAGGTAATAGTTTAATAAGTGCATATAAGAAAGTGTAAAGTAAAAAAATATTTAGAGAATTCATTAGTTTGGACAAGTTTCTACATGTTGCATTGGAAAATGTAAAAGAAAAAATATGAAGGAGACTCTACATGTTACAAATTTTCCATAATTCTTGTAACATGGTTTGAGGATCATATTTGGATCTTATCATAACATGAAGTATGTGAAAAAATGGCTCAATCATCACCTTTACTCATTGTTACAATCATTAGATACTTCATGAAAAAATGGCTCAATCATTACCTTTACTCATTGTTACAATCATTAGATTTATATCATATTCTTGATTTGTGTACTATTTTATGATAATTAATAATTCATGTATTAACTAAAATTCCTAAAGTTGACTATCAAAAGAGAACTGAAATGGCTTTAGTTTGATAACTTGGAGGATGTAGGAATAAATTTATCATCATCAACATGTTTTATTGTCTCGTAAACTATCATGGTAAGTGAAGGATAAAGTATCATAGTAAATTATACTATAACATTTGTTTTTTATTCAAGTAAAAATAGGTTTTGAAGGGACCCAAAACCCTTTACAATAAAAAAACAAGGTTGTAGAAAGGACAACCTGCAACTAGCCAAAAACTAGCTCCCAAACAAGACCCGTCAAGATTTACATTTAGAACCACTCTTGTGGGAACATAGAGTCATGTCAAAAGAAGGCCTAGAGGATTTAGCTTTCTTTCCCTTAACAGTGATCCAGCCTTCTTCCACTTGCGCAACCTTACCATGCCACGCTAGCTCACAATTTTCTTGAAGATGAATGCCTGCAACCAAACTCTTAGGGGTTTCATCTTTATTCCTTTTCACAGACAAAGATTTATCTGAAAAGCCGCTAGGTATGGAAGCCGAAGTGCTATCACCAGAAATGGTAGCCTGAGACCTAGTCACTTGCTCATTAGGGGTAGCCTTAACAACCCCACCATTTGAGACGTCCGAAGGGGGGGTCCCAAGACCCTATGATTCAGAAGCAACCACCTTAGAAAAACTTCTATTTTGATCAGCTTTCTTCTCAACCATATAATGTTGTTGAGAAGCACCTTTCCACCAAGTAGCCGTGTTTGTTTTTCTCTCAAATCCACATTGTGCAGCAGCATGTCCAGTTTTGAAACATCTTCTACACCAGAAGGGAATCCCTTCATAATCCAAAGATTGGACCCAAGAACCTTTAGAATATTTAAGTAACACCTCAGCAGGCAACCCTTTTGAAATATACTATAACATTTGTTATGCATAGACTCTATCATAAAATTGGTATCACCATTTAGGTTACAGTTTGTATGTTAGAATCTACATATGACTTTGTGTTGTTTAGTTACCTTGATTGAAATCTTAAGGCTAGTAATGAGTTATGTGAATTATAGTGTTGGGGTGTAGAATGGAAAACTTTGAAAAAAAGCATCATAGAAAGAAAACCAACAATTCCAACACATATATTTAGGATGGAGGATGCCTCATTACTCCATCTAAGGATTCAAATATTTCTTGGATACAATAGTAAAATGTGGTCTCATAAGAGGCTTAAGAGCATAAAATTGAAAAAATCTAACGAACATGGGAATATCATGGCACATAGATATGTTTTATTTTTTACTATACAATAAGTGAGGCTCTCTAAAAATCCTCTTAGTTTTAGTTAAATCTATGTGGTTCACCCATGGTAGCACCAAATTGAAAGTCTTAAAAAAGAGCAATTTTGTGTAGTGTTAGGGTGTAGAATGAGAAATTTTAAAAATGAAGCTCATGGATGAAACAAATAGTGTAAAAATATAGGTGGGTAGGTTTAAGCAAGATAATGCCTCATTCCATCACTTGAGGATCTTAATGTTCTACACTTCAATAGTCAAATGAGGTCTCTTAAGAGCCCTCAAAGTGTAAAAGTGAGAATCTTTAATGATATGGTACAAGAAGACTATGAAATTTAGAGATATCCCATTTGTTCCTACAATTTATAATAGAGGACCTCTAAAAAATACATGATCAAGAAGTTATTGAAACAAAAGAGGAAAAGTATGAAATTGTATATGCTGATTTTGATAAAAAAATTGTTGTGAATGATGGAGTCCAAGATGGCTTGTTGATGAAGATATTGGCCTACGAAGGAGAAAAGTTGGAACAAATTTTTGATGAAGTATCAACGAAAAAGATTGACATACCTTTAGTAGCACCTTGGAAGAAGCTTGAGAACACATGCAAAGTTGAAGATAAGCAAGTTGATTTAAATAATGATGTTTTTGAATCTTTGAATGAAATTGTTGGTGGGAAGAGTTTAAAAGAAGAAGATGAAAAGTATATATATGAACGTGAGATAGATTTTTGAAGGCTTGTGGATGAAAAAGATATAAGAAGGAGAAGATACAAAAAGAAAAATGAAAACAAATGAAAACAGATTGAACACATGATAGTTGTTCTAGAATGATGTTGGAAGACGTGAAAGAAAAGAACGGAGAAATGATTTCTGGATGGAGACCTCATCTGCAGGAGCACATGCTTCTTGTTGTCTCCTGGGGAGTCTAATGCAGGAGCATCATTCTTTGCTTGATGAGATTTTGATTTTCCTTTAATTGTATTTGGTGTTTTGATTTGTTCGCTTTTTAGATGTAAATTAATCGTTTTGGGGCCGAGAATTTTGGGGCAATGAACTCCTTTCTTGGTTTTCATTGAGCCTTCTTTTGTTCTTGATTGAAGGGAAGGTTAGTTACAAGAAATTATCGCCCCCATTTTATGTGAGAGTTACTGCTAGTGGAAAAGGGATAGTTATTGGAAAAGGCAGAGCTCAGTGTTTGTTGGAGAAGCCCAAGCTAGTCTGGCTGTGAGGAAAAATAAACAGTTCTTGGAGGTATACATGAAGGAAAAGACAAAACAACAATGGCACAATAAAAGAAATGTTGGAGTGACATGAATGATGCGTGTGGAAGTGAGGGAAGATGTAGATTGAAAAGAATGATGGATCGATTAAGTGTTTATGTTGTCCATAGTTTTAGTCGATTATCTTATTGGGACTCAATCTTGTTGGCTCAGAAGTGTATATGAGTAAAGCTCTATTTTCCTTGTCTGAGACTTTGAAACCAGTTTGTTTGCAAAGCACTTGTTGCCATAATCTTACTATGTGAAGTTTGCTATAGTTATTGTTGTCTTCAGGAAATTATAGTGTTCTTGATTGTTGAATTGACATAGTTAACTATTATCTGCCATCATCTTACCATTAGCCAGTACCTTGGTTTCTTTTCAAATCACGATGCATATTGCGGGTTGTTTGGATTTAAACAAGGCAACATTAGTTTGGTATCAAAGCGTAGGAGTGTGTAAGTTGAGTCATCGCATGGTTTGTTGAGTTGTTGGATTATTTTGGTGCATTAAATGGTGAATCCATTAGCAGCAATTGTATTGAATCCTTCAAAACCCTCTACTTTTATTCTTCTCTTCATCACCAAGCCTGCATCAATGAAGTTGTGGGTAGCCCCACTATCAATAATCATTATGATATTTTATCCAAATAGAACTCAAAATTTGAATGGATGATATCTAGGCACTCCTTAAAAAAATCTAATTTACTTCTATTTGTGCATTCATCCTCCATTATTTTAGGTTCATGATATTCCATGACTATTTATGGCTCGAGTTCTTCAAGATCAAAATCATCATTAGATATTATCTTTTAATATCGCACAATTGTCTTTTTCCAAGGCATCTATGATTAGGTGTCCATGGCTCCTTGTAAGAGAAACATAGTTTCTTCCCTCTCTACTCATTTTTGTTGTCTTCATCTAACTTCTTTATTTTTTGAGGCATGAACTTATGTGGTTGTGTGTATGACCCGAACTTTTTTAACTACCTAAAGCTAGGTGCTCTAGAATGATATGGAAATTTATTATTAAGCATAAATGGCTCAATTCTTAGATATTTTTTAATTTCTTATTATATATTAGAGGGTGCAAAATCCTTAATGATTCCTTTGAGAGGTTCAAACAACCTCTCAACAAAGAGAAAAACTATTCCTTTTTAAGAAATGGTAACTACCATTATTGCAACATGATGAAATTTAATAATATAGAATTCCATTGATTTTTATTGTATAATACCTATAATCTCTCTAAAATATTCATCTTCATCTTTTTTTCAAAGACATTCAAAATCCCTTGGCAAAAACCATTAAAGGTTTACACAAGGTTGTGTCCTTGTGTGATCAACCCATGTTGTTGACAATCATAAGCAACACACAATGTGGGAAATGCTATGGCATCTTCCTCCTCCATAGGGTTGAGAGTGAATTAAGTTTGTAACTTCCACAAACATGCCCTAGAAAAAAAATTGTTACAACTATCAATTATAGGAGCATTCAACTTAGCATTTTTTGTTGCAACACCTTGTTTTCATCATTCGTCATACCAAATGGAGTTCTTCCTTTAAGAAAATTTCCCAAGGATATCTAGGTAAGTAAAAAATGAAATTTTATTTTTAAAATTTTCAAACTTACCTTTGTATTCTTTGAAAATTTCATCAATCTCCTCTACAATAGTGGTCTTAGGCTCTTTCTCATCCTTTTCCTTTTTCTACAAGAACATAGGCTCAAATGGCTTTGGTATGGAATTAACTATAATTGGTTTATTTGTAGATGTACACCCCTCTCTTGGAGATTTTTTGGGGATTTCACATTTGAGAGAGCATCATTTGTGCCATAAGTTATGAGTTTATCCTATCCTTGATTAATTATAATCAAGGTTTTATGGAAGAAATTATCTCTTTCTTTATCAATCAATTTGTGTTTTCCTCTTCCCTATTATTCTATTTTTCTTTTGTCTAAATATTTTTCTTGTAACTTGTGTTTCTCTATTTTAAGATATATGATTTACCTTTCAATGGAAATTATCAACCATTAATTTTAACCCTACAAGCAAGTAAAATCAAAGCTCTAATACCCACTATAATGTCCCCAACTAGAATAATATTAAAATATTATCAAACTTGAAATACTCAAATTATTTAATGCCCAAAAATAAAATGTGTTAAACTCTAAAATACCCACAACTAAAATTAAATCTACACACAAATCCATCTAAAATCTAGATATTCATTACTAGCACACAAACACTTTAATTTTCTTAAATATAATTATATAATTAAGTAAAATCTACAAAAAACCATCAAAAAAAATTTAATCACTTTCTAATCATCAAGGTCCCATGAAGGTGAGATGAGAGCATACACTGAGAAAATTTGAATGAATTTCTACAAATTTTCTCAAAAGAAACTATCCCAAAAAGATAGATAATCTTTGCACACATAAATGGAAGCTTCACGATATATTGGATTTTATTCTTATTAATCAAATATGAAGAAAATATTAAAATATATTTAGCCGATAGACTATATATGGTGTGAGATTTGGCCTGAAACCTGTCTCATAGCCGATAGACTATATATGGTGTGAGATTTGGCCTGAAACCTATCTCACGCCGTGAAACTAGGAAAGTTTCCCAGAAAACAGCTAATAGTTTCAGTTTGATGCCTTCAATCTCCGGTAACCTGCGTAAAGTCTCTGTCACCGCCAAAGACTTTATGTCACCGCCACATTTTGTTCGTATTTATGTATCCTTTATCATAGATTTTAATTTGCTTAATTCGGAGGTTCGAACTCTGCGATTCTTTGCTCTTTCGTAGGTTATCATGGGGATTGTTCTCAAAGCCTCTGCAAATCCTTATGATTATCTGAGGTCTGGACAATATGAAGTGGGCAGTAAGTGGGTACTACACAGTTTAGCAGTACTGATAATAGTAATTTGGGTGATCCGCCATATTTGGAGGCAGAATAAATGTTATCTGGAGGAATATTGCTGCTTGAAGGCGCCCGAAGACAGAAAAATACATACCGAGCTCTATGAGTATTTCATTCGACGGCATGATAATCTCAAGGAGAATGTTAAATTTTGGCTAAAAGTCCCGCTAAAATCTGGTTTGGGAGAAGAAACATATGGCCCGGGATTCATGTTCAAAGAAGATTATTTATTCTCTATGAAAGGTATGGTGACGTTTTACAACCGCCAGGTTATATTAACTTCTGCAGCAGAGTTTGAATTTTTTTATTGGTTTCTGAATCTAAAACAATTGTTTTGTGGTTTTTTGCAGATTGCATTTGGTTCGCTTTATTTTAACAAAATAACTCATTCGTTAGGGCTTCGTTGACAGGTAGACACAAATTGTGCAGAATCTTCAGCTACATCATTTGCCCTGGTTTCAGTCACCTTCTTTGGGATCTTGTAAACGGCCGGATCATTTTTTTTCTATTTATTCATATAATTCTCAATGGAGGAAAGGCTTGATAGAGCTTCAGTCCTGCAGCAGGTCTAGGAAGGCCAAAAAATGGCGAAAACAAGGTCCCCAACGCCGTTTAGGAGTTGCCCAGTTGGAAAAGTTGCGCATTGAAGAGCAACAAAAACAACAGCAACAACAACGAGGTATGGGTTTAATCCCTCATGGTCAACTTCATAGGCAGATCAAGGCTACCTTTCAGCCACCTCACCCTTCTCCCACAACTCCCTTTGCTCTGGATTTACCCTCGAGGGTTTAATGTTAGTGTCCCAATTCATATGAGTACTAATAATTATGCTCTGGCTGAGTCAAATTCCTGTGTTACCCATGTCTGTGTAGCCCCAGATTCTGCGTGTCAGCTCCTTTTCAGCAGGGTTTGGGTCTGAAATCCGTGGATCTGCTGCAATCAATCACTAGGAGTTGATGTTGTTTGAGCCCTCTTTGTGGCCATCTAATCCCCCAACAGAGCCACCAATGGTACATAATGTTATCTGCACGAGGAACGCTCAATTAAAATTGACATTTGAATATTAATTTCTCAAATGAATGTTTCATCATGTGGCGTTGTACAAACAGGGCTCCTCAAACCAAATTTACTCTGCCAACGCTGGTACTTGGCCAGAGGAAAACAAGGTAATTAAACAAATGATACTTCACCCCATCTGAAATTCATGTCTTATTTTTATTCTGATGAAAACACTAGTTAATTTATTATTCTCAGCTTAGGTGACTCAAGTGATTATCTTTCCATCTCTTTACTTTTATCATGTTGTATTACCCAATCTTATTTACACTTGTGATATCTTTTGGGTTGATGAACTACTCACAAGGTCAACTCTTGGAGAAGCTAGCAGAGTCAACTTTTGTTAGTTATTGCCAATTTTCTGTTTAGTCACTTTGTGCTAACTGTACTATTAGGCTTCAGCTTGTTTAGTCGTTCTTGAACTTGAGTCACATAACAATACCTTAGAACATCAAAGTAAACAGTAAGAAATGAGTTAGGCAAATGTCTTTATGTGATTATAGGAAATCTATTAGAATATTTATCTATTTGATATGTTGCATAAATTTCTACTTTCGGATTCAAAACTTCTCTACAAATTCAAAATTTATGGACAAATTCTTAATTGTGGACTGAGTTTGCTACTTGTCCAAAATGTCCTCCTAATTTCCTACCTGACGTTGACTGGTTTGCTTAATGGAATTTTTAACATGTGGCTGTTGTTGACTGATTTGCTTAATGGAATTTTTAACAGGCGGCTGTTGTTGACTAGCATTACATTTTCTTAGGCACTATAGTTTCCTATGCTTGGCAATGTCTTCATTCCTAGTCGTTAGTGCTTGCATATGACAACCTTTGCCAGGCATTTATTTCCCCATGTTGAGTGACCTGAAGAAAAAATTCACAAGCACCACAGCACAACAGCACAACATGCTTTATCTCTGTTGTATGTGTGAAAAAAATTCACTCTCATTCACAGAGATCCTATGCATGTAATAGAGATGTATAATGTGATGTAGAAGAGAAAAGAGGTAAACTTTAATTCTTGATTGCATATTGTTTCATGTTAAGGTCCATAGTCAGTTAAAACAATATGAAACTATTATAAGTTTACTCTTCAATTTTATGTTTCATTCTATTTTCAACTGCATAAGGTCATCCTTAAAATTGCAATTACTTACAATTATAATTTATGATCTATTACTAACCCTAAAATTCAGAACGGTGCATCTGTTAATTTAGGGTATAACCTTTCTGATGTTCTTCCATTTTATTATCAATTTTTATGTGATATCATTACTAGGCGTTTGCTGGATTTTGTGCTAGAACTATAATACCTTAATCTGATCCCTTACAGCCATACTGTGGTTATTATTTTGAGTTGTTTTAGATATTTTATGGCTCATTGCTTTTTACCAGTGCCAATAAAGATTTTTTCCCATCAGTACTCATACGATTTGTTTGTGCCCAGCTCTGATCAGTACTAATATTAATTAAGAACTATGATTACAAGAAACCTTAAATGGAAAAAGCTAAAGCAACTTGTGCTAGTATTGCTCATACTCAAGGATGGATCCTAATGGATAGCATGAATCGCTATTAAAATATAATAATTTAATAATTGGGACCATAATCAATTGTTAATTGATCAAAGAGACAAGATAAATACTCTAGAGAGAAAAAAATATATAGAGAATAGGATGGAGCCAAATTTTCTCTATATTTAGAAAACTAAAATATGTCAAAGTCTATATGCCTTTAGAAATAATATCATCATCGCTCTCCTCCTTGGGCTCCTCCTATTGATCACAGTTTAGAAGAACATAATTTTTAATTGACATCAAAACCCATGGAACATAATTAGGAAAGTCAAACAATTCCTATATTAGATGATATGAAGCTAAATGGAGGCAAAATAATGTCCATGGAAGCAAGTAACCTTTCTCTCTTTTGGTGGAGGGGCAGCAAGAACAACACCACCACTACCAGCACCAAGAGCTGCCACAACAGCTGCCTATTGTTTTGCTTTTATTATTTTATGTTTTGGGTCTCCTTGTTGGACCCATCATGTGGGCAAAAACTTTAAAAGAAAATGCTTGGAGAATATCAACTATATAATGGACACAATATCTAGTATGTGGAAGAGATGAGATTTAGTGATGGTTATCTGACCAATGACAATGTGACCTAATGCATTGGATCCTTCATGACTTTTTCTAGAGTAGTGCAGGATGGCACAATTTCAGCATGGTGACCTTGATTACATGGTAGCTGATCTTACACAATTTGTTATTGTACTTTGCCACCTGGTCATTTTTGTTCCAGTATTTGCTCCCTGTTCATTTCCACTTCAATTGGACAATTGTCTTCCCAATGTGATCATTATCTATTATTAAGCTTATTTATTATGAATCCCACAACCAGCATGTGTCCCCATAACTATTAAGCTTATTTATTATGAAAAAGAGAACAGTAAGTGACATAGTTATATCCAATCTTCTTTGTTTGCTTCTTTACATCTCCATTTTATTTTAGGATGCTTATAATGACTACGAGTTGAGAGTTGAGAGACTTTCTTACTGTCTATAATTGATATAAAGATTTTAGTGGAACTATTGTATATTAGGAGCACTAAATACAAAGGGTCCTTCTACTTGCAAACAGAAAGGAAAAAAAGTGAATATTGTTTCTAATGTCTTCTATTCTTCTCTCCTACAGGTCAAGATTCATCACCAGGAGTCCGAGATGGCAGTGGCTAAGGAGAGGGAAACATGGTGTTCTTATATTTTTCTATCAGCGTAACCCTTGCACCCCTTCTGGTGCAAGTGCTAGTAGATAGTATAACAATACAAATAATTGATAAATCCAAAATAATTGTTTGTATGTTAAAGCTCCCTTCTACACAAGCATACAAGTACAACTACTAAAAACTATGCTAGAATCCAAATAATATTTGAAGTATAGATTATAGCTTCTATGTGATATTTCAATCAAGAAACCAAAAGGGTTTCATCCTTAAATTGATGAATGAACATAATTTCTCAAACAATCTTGGCAAAGTTTTGGTATGATATATTTATGAGATGTCAAAATAAAGAAACCACTTGTATTTTATAGATGTTGAAGGCCCAAATTTATTCTCAAATACCAACACCTCTATGGAATTTGAAATGAATATCTAGATGAGGACATACTAGCTAAAAATTTAAAAAAGGTGTACAAAAATATTTATTTTAGGTACCCCAACTTGTTGAGGTCCTAACTCATAGCCTGTTGGGAAAAATCAAAATTCTTTGGTGCATTGGAAAAATCTTTTGAAGACCTATGCCCAAAAGCAAAAATGTGATATTTTTGAACAAAGTGGGCCCCAAAATCTCCAAGTACCTTAAAAACTATAATTTAAATATAAAAATAATTAAATCAAATATTAAATTAAAATTATTTCCTTCACTCTCCCTAAGCTTGTGAGAAATATGGAATGGGTTTTTGGGTCCCTAAATTAGATTATTAGAAAGGGAACATTACACAAAAAAATTTGGGTCATAACATCAAATAATAGTGGAGGTTGTATGTTGAATGGATATGGCTTAAATATTAATATAAGTTGAAAGATTGCAAACCTTTACTACAAGAGAATGTTTCTTTTATTTTTAGGATCACTCAAAGAAAGAGCATGCTTATCATTTCTCTAACTCTTAGACTTTGACACTCAATATTACTCTTAATACCCAAATGAGTCTCAAGATCCCTTATTTATAGATTACAAATGACCAAAAAAGAAGGTAAAAATAAACAAAACTTAAAACCTAGGTAGCCTTAAAAATTATTACCTCCATTTTTCAAAAAGTCTTCTAATTTTAGAGTAGCATCCTTCTAAATATGTCAAATTTGCATTGGGTTGATAATCCGTATGTTAGAGAAAATTAATTTTGTATTTAGAATTAATTAACTCCAAAAAGCTTCAATAAAGTATCAGAAAAGCTCCAAATGCAATCTAGCACATAGCTAGGACCAAAATTTTACTATAGAGGAACAATGGATAAAAAGAAGGCATTTCTTCCCCTAAAGTCAAAGGATGCATCATTAAGGGTTTAGAAAACATAATTTATAGATCCTATCATGTGTTAGGATTTTTGCATGCATTTTTGTCAAGGGAAAGTCTAATACCTTCTGTTAGGACTGGAAAAATCTCACATTTTTCACTGGCCCCCACCCACTTATCTTCCACATACCACAAAAATTTTCCACACTTTAATTTTATGATCAATACAAATTGTTGAAATTTGTGTGACAAGATCCATTCTATAACCCATGTTAACTAATGATCCCATGAATATGGCCTTTGGCATATAAGTGTCTCCCTGATCATAGTTGAGCAAAAACTTTAAGTGCAACTAATCCTTATCGGGAAGATCATGTGCATGTCTTTTCGATCAGCAAGTCATAGACCTCTATTTGAATATCTTCTGCATATCGGGAAGAGATGAATAAAGTTATGACGATCAAAGATCCCAAAGATAACAGGTGTGCATAATCGGGAAGACAATGCATCACATTTCACCGATGAAAAACTTATTGGCAAAAGCAAGTCAATCAGAGGGAAATTTTCAAATCACACCGAGCTCGTGCGTCACGCCGATGGAATCCTTATCAAGGAGAAACATACATACTTTCACCAATAAAATAGGAGAACAATTGTATCAGAGTGACATGTATGATCGGGGTGGGTTCCTCAGATCTCTTTAACTACGTGGGTTACTCCGATGAGGGAAACTAGAAAAGTTTTCGGGGAAAGTCCCACCGACTTATCCCAACAAACAAAGTGGTAGAGGAAACATATTGGGGAGACCAAGCATATCATAAAAGCGTCATATTCTCTTAGCGATGATACATGTCAGCTTGATGATAATATGGAATGACCTCTATTTGTCGAGAAGACACCGGGTGATTTTTAAAAGGATTTCTAATGGTCCAGACCACCCTGATATCAGGTAAACTTCATAATGTTCTCCCTGAAACATTAGGAATTGAAAAGCAAGAGAAAAGGCAGTTGTACAATATCGGTGAAGAGTATTAAGTCGTCTTCCCGACTGAATAAGAGAACCAAAGGGACACTTCATATCAAAAGGACATTCAATTAGTCTTGGCGATTAGTTATGAACGTATAAACAAATATGGCGCTAAATAAAGCACACAGATCAGCCTGAGACTAGAAGGGTTCCGCCGATGCAATATTGTTGTATCGCTTTAACATTTCAAAATTCAAAAAAACCTGTTGCATTCATTTCCATTGGCAGACATTAATGGCTGCATGAACGAACCTTATATGAACATTTATGATTGAAAAGAGATTGAACCAAAAGGAATTTTCAAAAGTTGCAACTAAGAAGACGGAAGATTGAGCAGAAGTCAAGGAATTCAGTGCACCCAAAAACATACAAGTAAGCATACAAAATATCCCTGCAATTGATAGATTGTAATTCATTTTTTTCATCTTGTAGAGAAATAAGATGGAAAGGACTGCAAAAACAAAAAATAAGAAGCAACAAGGTGAAAGTAGCCAATCTAAAAATAAGAAGCAGAAAACATAAACGGAGCAGGAATTGAAAACAAATGCACAGAAACTGAACCAAGACCTCATTGATCAATTGCTTGGTTCAATGTCAAAAGCTAGAAGGTTTGCACAGTTGAGGACTGATGTAGAAAGATTGGAAGATGAATGAAAACATGTAGGTGATGTGTGGGCCCCCATTAGGGGATACAAATTATTCATGTTCATTATTGTCAAAGAAGTAGATTTGAACCAGTTTGTAACCCTTGGAATTTCAATTTGGGAAAGTTGGTTGTTCCCAACGTCTTTGTGAATATAGACCTTATAAAACTTTTGGCCAACTATTATAACCCGGACCTTAAAGCCATTTGCAACCCGCAAGCAGAACCTTTTATACATGTATCCAAAATTGCACTTTGTGAAGTTTTCAACCTAGATGACACATGTGATCAGCCTATAGTACATGAGGATTTAGAAAAGGAATATTAGAGGATGGACACTACCTACAAAGGATAGAGGTTACCGTTACACAGGCCTAGAGAAGACGGAAACCTAGTACCACTTGAGGATGGTGACAAACCTCCCTTCCATGTTGATTTATTCAAACCCTATTTAAAATATACTTACTTCTCAGTAGGTCAAATAATGGGAGTAGAATTCTCTGAATTTCCAGAGGGATTGATTTAGGGCTAATAGCCATCAAGAATGGTTCTCCTATAATGCACTTTAAACATTATTCCCTTCTCATGCACATGATATTGTACTATGGACAAGAGTTAGGAATATGGCTAGAGGAATTAAGAATCATACAATTGGATAAAGAGGGTCAGCCATTACTGGTACAATTATGGACCTCTATTTGGGACAACAAATTTGTCAATTCTAATTATGTTTACTTTGAGGAACACTTTGTCAAGACATTGTACAGGTTTTATGATCACCCTTGTAGTCATTCATTGTCTAATGAGATCAAAAGATTCTTAAGGCCTAAGGATTTCAATGGACCACCGACTGTAAGTCATAATTGGGGTGACTGGTATTGCTTTTTTGATTCCACTATGATCAAGGTTTATGGTTTTGAAGACATAACTTTCCTATTACCCAAGACTATACTAGACAGAATTGCATAGCTAGAGATTGTCAGGCAACTGGATTATTCCAATGTCATGAACTTGAGTGCATATGAAAAACAGTCATTCATGCCTAGTACATTGTGTTTTGGGGATTTTACTGTAGTGTCAAAAGAAGGATATGATCTCATTTTGGATAAATTGTCACATTTCAATATGAAGAAGGCTGCACCAAGGAAAGGATTTGATCCTGAAGGATTTATTGATTTTTCCAGGAAAAAACATAATTTAGGTGGATATGGTCATATACCATATCCTCATGATGATATTATCATAAACATGGAAGAAACAAAGGCCGAATTGGCAATTGATAATTACAATAGAGAAATTGAATAGAAGATGAAGGAGATACAAGAAGTAGAAATGTTATCCTCTGGTAGTGAGGAATCTTCTCGAGAAAATGAACCCCAAAGCCAACCTGATAAGATCCCCAAGCTAAGGGTTGAAGAGTATCGACCTCCAAATAGAGAATAGGAAGTTGGGGAACCATCTGACATAGATGCTAGGCAAGTGGCTTATAAATCTTTTGTCTCAGATGACCAATTTATTAAATCTTCTGAATTTAAATCTTTCTTGTACACACAAAAGGGAAAAGCAATAAGGGAATCAATTGTAGACATCACACCCAGTAATGATGCCAGTTGTTGAAAACATTGACAATGGATGTGGAGAATGAAATGAAGAACATGACTCCAAAGAAAGGAAGAAAATTATTAGAGGATTCTGGTGTGATGATCTTTCCTAGTTCGAACTTAAGCTTTTCTTTAGTTTTTGATAGCTTTTTGCACAATAATGATGCCAAACACAAGCTTAGTCTAGAAGGGATAACAGAGGTATACACTAGGTCAAGATACAATCTTGATGAGAGTTCTCTTATGATCTGGGCTCTATACTCCCCACATAAGAAGCTTGTAGTTATTGATATAGAGAAATAATTTGGTCATGTGATGACATTAAAAGTGGGTGAAACTGATCCTGTGGTCACAGCTGATATTGGCATAAATGTAGCCAAATTGAACAACAGATTCAAATGTTGATTAAAGAACAGGATATGTACAAATTGAATAGTGAAAGGGTGCTTAAAGAAAATGATTTTCTAAGAGACAGTCAAGGATACATTCAAAGGACCTACTAAACTGTTGACTCAAGGAGAAGGCTCCCAATTAAAGGACAAGTGTGAGGAATTACAAATGAATAATCAGCAAATGCACACTCAAGTGATCAAGGCCAGGTTTGATACACTTTCTACAATACTCCAAAAGAGGTACACTAATATGATGATCTGGATGGACAAGTTCTGGGTAACTCACTCTAAAAGTCACACTACCTTTCAAGAACATAAAAGGATAAATGACAAGCTTCAGGAAAACCTCCAAGAGATACAAAACAGAAACACTTCTGATACTAGGACCATTACAGTTGTTGAGGACCTGATAAGGAAGCATAAAGACTATTATGAGGAACTTCAAGAAGATGCTAAAGAGTTCATCGATGCTTCAAAAGAAGGTGTTCCTACATTTTTCAGTGATAATGGAGAACTGAAAATTCAGAATGAATGGATAAAATAATGTCGACTAGTACCGAAGGGAGCCCTGGAAGCAGCTAAGGATGAACATCCAACATTAGAAGAGGCCTGTGAGTGTTTAGAAAAGATGATTATTATGGAGATTTTGGTGAGGAATGTTGTGGATGATGTCGATACGTACTTGAGTCAGGAGTACCTAAATCATGTTACACAAGTTCATTTGTGGCTCATTAGAGCTTAATGTTAATATTTTATGTGTTGTTAAAATCCCAAAAGACACTTACGAAGAGGTATACCCTCTTCAAGATATTGCTATATAAGTTGAACATGTGATGATTGAATGGAGAGTAGAAAAGAGAAAAAAGAGAGATATACAAAAGAAGAGACTTTTATAATATATACCATGTAGACTATACTGTAAAGGACCATGATGCATGCATAAATTTTGGCAGAAATCAATAGAAGATCTTTATTTTTGTGTGACTTCACATTGGTGTCTATTGTTTGTTGATTTGAACAATTATCTGGCTATCTCCACACCATTATTTCTCTATTATTTGAACTTGCGTATCCAAGTTGATATTCAATTTCCTCATACACATTTGTTGTTATTGTGTAATCAAGTTAATTGGTTTCTATCAAAGAATTAAATTCCTTTTAATTGACTACAATAACTTAGAAGTAACATTTGGATCTGTAAGAAGAGCCCTGTAATTGATAAGACTGCCATATTGTCTCCAACTCGATATTATATTTTTATTCAAATTAAGGATATACTTCATTTTTTCAATACACATTTGTTGTCATTGAGTGATTCTTTTTAATTGGTTCCTTCAAAGAGGGATTAAAATCCTTTTAAATAAGTCACAGTAACCTAATAGGATCGATTGGATCAATAAGTAGATTCTGCCAGTCACATTCTTGCACGTTTATACAAGGTATAAAAAAACACAAGTGGCAAACAATTAGAACTGTAACCAATACTAGTCCCTTATCATAAAAATTCATAGACTCTGCTTACCCAATCAGGGACTGGTCCACTTCACATTTCATTGTACCTTACCTATACACTTTCATATTCTAAAATTCCAATTATCACATTAGGAGTAGAATTAATTAACAAGCCTTCATCTATTCCACACTTTATGCCACTGTGGGTAGATCCTTAAATCCAATTAAGTCACACAACCTTTAGATCTGCTTCAACTATCAAGGTCCACCCACCTAGGTTTAGCAGAGCCTGAAATGCAGGAAGTCATCAACCATATAGGCTAACTTTGTTCGTTAGTTCAAAAACATTGCAAGTCTGATCATGGAGCCTAGAATCCTCTTAGGATTTGTAACCTGCATTTTTGAGACCTAACACCTTCAATACGCAAGATATGTTCCAACAAGTAGTGACTAGCCAAATTTTCTCAACAATACTATATGAGACAACCAAATGTCCCAATGTAACTAATTAATCTCTTGTTTTGGAACCCATCCACTAAATAATGCCACCCCTAAATCCATAAGAAGTGTGCATGTTAAGGAGAATGTCTTTTTATTATAGACTTTTTCACTCCTATGGTTTTTGGAATTCCAATAGAGGAGAATGACAATTCCACAATTCCTCTCAAAATTTAACTAGTTTCCCATTACAAATATCTTAAATTAAATGGTTGACAACAATCAGACATATTTTCATCATAAATTTTAAATATGGGAACCACATGGGAGGTTAAAAATGGTGAAGATTCTTCTCTAATAATTACAATCCATATTATTTTTTATAGAGAAGCTTACTACAATTGACTAAAGGATTGGAAAACATACCCCAACCCAATTTTACACCCAACGCTAATTTTTTTCTTTATAAACATCAACATTAGCCCCACCAATATCCTTGAACAAACATAATTTATCCCAATAAATCAAAGGAATTCACCTATGCTTCCACACTCATTGCTTGAGAAATTTGAGTGAAGGATATTTTAGGGTAGAAATAAGCTAAAGGGGAGGAGTAGATAGTATTAACTTCATGAGCAATATTCTACTTGGAAGAAAGTGCCATCATCTCTTCTATGAATTAAGTCTAACTTGAGATAAACCTACACCTTTTTTTTAAGAATAGAATTTCTACCTCTAACAAAAAGAGGAACTTCACTAGGAAATGATACTATTTTACATCCAATTAAATTTGTAATCATTCCTTGTAAAAAAAAGTACTATTAGTAATAAAATATCATTTTTCTTCAGTGGTGATCTAACTAGATACGAAAGAATAAGTTGATAGTATATCTTGCACATTTGATGTCATAACCTAAGTAACTTCCCCAAAGAGAAATTAATCATAAAGAAATTTTTGGTGGGTAAAAGCACCCAATTATTACATTTATTTAATACCTTTTAAGACACCCACTCAATGAGCCATGTGAAAATACCTACCCAAGGCTCCAATTAATATAAATAGAAAAGGGGATTATACCATGGATCCAATCCTTCTTCTAGCTATGAAAAGGAAGAAGAGGTGCCCCACTTGTCCCAAAAAACCAAGCTTAATTTCTACATTTGGGTCAATGTCAAGGATAAAGTTTTGTTTTGTAACAAGAAAAACTTATAAAACTTGGGGTGAGTGGGAAGAGGATAGTTGTTCATTTTTCTATCAATCTAGAACTAGAAAAGATAAGTAGGAAATTGGTTGGAGATGGGGATGTTATTGACCCATTCCCCTTGCCTTCAAACTAGTGGCCCTATAAATATTACATTTTCTAGCTCATGACACCCTTCATTCATATGACCCCTATGTGATTTATGTCATGGCTCTCTCTCGCTCTTAGTTTCCTCCTCCAATTGGCATGTCCTATGTTGTGTACCATGGTTGTCACTTCCTAGCAACAAACAAAAGAAAATGAAAAAATAGATTAGGACTTTCTATTATGTTAGGGTAGAGTATTAGGGTTTATGTAATTCATATGTTTATTTTGGAAATATAATGTATTAAGATAAGTTATATATTTTATGTTATTATAGGTTGATATTATAATTGTTTAAGAATTTTTATAAATATATTTGAACACAATAAATAAAGCATGTATGTATGTATGTATGTATGTATGTATGTATGTATGTATGTATGTATGTATGTATGTATGTTGTATGTATGTATGTATGTATGTGAATGATATGGTTAATAATTAAATTAGAGATTGTAAATAAGTGGAAAATTTATATAAATTGAAAGTGCGAAAATATTAAGATGATATTTTCTATATAATGTTCAAATATGATTAATATGTTTCTTATAATAATTGATCATAATATGGTTGACTTATTTTTTATGAATGTAAGTTCTTTAAATTAATTAAAAATTAAATTTCAATAATGAGAACCACAATACAAAATTGTTTACCTATTCTTATAAAACATTACTAGAGAGAATGGGTTATTTATAATACTATTATATATTATCACAATTATGCACATATAAAAAAATTGCAAAGTGAATATTCTACTATATTGAGAAGGTAACAACACGAACATTAGAAGAATGGTAGTTTTGAGTTGTTTTGGTAAAATATTATTATGTTGAACATAATGTAGATCATAATATTGATATGAAATGGAGATGGTTTGCAGAAAGATAAACATATGTAAATTAGATGATTGATGTTATATAACAAGTCAAACCTTGGGTTTATTTTAATAATAGTTATTATATAATTAAGATATCAATAAATACATATAAAATAAGTTGAATATGCATAAATGAGAGTTGAATGCCATGGTTATATAAAATAGGTGTCATGGGTTGAAAATAATAGTGATTAAATGTTTAAAATGGGGTTTTCTTATGTAAATTATGAAATAAATAAATATGTATATATTGTTGCAAGTATGAGCTAGTCTAGTGGTGTTGTCATTAATGTTGTTATTGATGTCAACACAATTTAGTATGTTGCAAATTGTACATGCATAGCTGAGATGCTGCTAAGATGTTGTGAGTACATGGAGCTATCTTTATGGTGTTGCAGATGTGTTGGTTTGATGAGTTTCCAAGTGCTTTTGAGAAAATTAATAAAGAAAAGAAGTCATAATGATGAAAGTGCTCAGAATGTGCTTCGGTATGTGCTCTGCATTTCTCCTGTGTTGATCTTATGCTTGTACGGATCTGAAGGTTTGATAATGGGGATTTAGTGGTGATATCTCCTAAGTTTTAGCCTCTAGTTTGATGGTACGTGAAATTTACGTTCACCAGTATGTGAACTGGTCTAGCAGAGTTGGTCTTCTATGGACTGGGAGAAATATTGTTGCTCTATAGTCCTCCTCTATTTCGTTTCAAATCTTGCAGATCTAGAATATGTCTTATGAAGGTCTTTTTTGTGCTCTGGCAAAGAAGTTTGAAGATTGGTGATCTGAAAGTCATGTTTCAGTATTTCAATGTTAGTTTATACAATCCAGACGAACTGGTGAAAGGTGTTCAGTGATTTAAGTTTGTCATTTTGTTTCGGATGTATCTAGAAGATTCTGAGATGTATTCTCATGCATAATGAAGTGTGTTGTGGTGTTTGCATGTCATCTTCTTGTTGGAAAGCATGTACACCAATGTTCTTTTGTGTTTTTATTAGGTTTGGTCGACCTGCTGTTTACACTTCATTCGAAGAATAAAATTTAATTAAGGAAGCATGTGGTTGATTCGAGATATTATTTTTTATCTCGAAAAATGTTTTTATTGGTCCAATCTTATTCCTTTCCACCGCAGGAATGTTGAGTTGCCGACCTAATTTGAATTTAAGAAATAAGGTATTTGTGGCCGACCTTGGAGAAAGTTTTGAAGATTAAGGATGGTATAAAAGCAAGTTGAATTGTGAAGAGTTGTATGACAATGTGATGCAAAAGTGACGAAAGTGAGCGACAAATCATAAGAGCAGAAGTGTGTGTGAGTGAGTTGTGACATCAGTTCTTCATTGTGTCAGATTCTTAAAGGAAGTGAGCTAAAGGTTTTTGCAATCCTTATTCAAGCTACAAATGTGTGTTAATTGTTGTAGTGGATATTTTTTTCTCTCTTGTATCTGTAGGAAGTGAGCCTCCCTGTTGGACAGTGAGTCCTTTTTGTAGGCAATGAGCCTTTGTACTTGGACAGTGAGTCCTATTCTGGGCAGTGATCCCTTGGTAGTGAGCCTTTATATTCAGTTTATAATCCTTTATATTGTGAGTTAACCCTCACTGTGGTTTTTCCCTCATTGGGTTTTCCATGTAAAAAATCTGGTGTTCATTGTGTTGATTTGCTTTCTATTATTTGTGTTTCATGCTCTTACTTAATAACAGAATAGTGTGGTTGAGGAATTAATAAGTGTTGAGGTTTTGAGTTGAATTTTGTGACAACTGATTCACCCCCCCTCTTAGTTGTCTTGCGCCTGTTTAACAATTGGTATCAGAGCTTTTGTTCCTTGGTGTAGAGCTTAACCGCTTAAGGAAGATCTGATGGAGCATAAGTTGGTGATCCCTATGTTCGATGGAACTGACTACAATGACTAGAAGGGACAGATGAAAGGATATATTATCTCTCTTGGTTTTAAGACCTGGAAAGCTATTGAGACAAAGTATACACCCCCGTCTGGTGGTCTTACTACTGTAGATGATATTTTTTCCTATGAAGAAAATGAGAAGGAAAAGTATGCTATTTGCAACGGGTTATCTAAAAATGAGCAAGCTAAAGTTCTTTCTTTGGATATTGCATATGAAGTCTGGAAGAAGTTGGAAGACATGTATGAAGGAAATGAAAGGGTAAAATTGACAAAGAAGTTGGCGGCAAAGCGCAGATTTGTGAATTTGAAGATGGAAGAAGGTGAAGAATTTACAAGTTTCTTTTAGATGGTTGAACTGATTGCAAATGAAGTTAGAAATCAAGGAGGAAAACTATCAAATGAAGATATAATTGAGAAGATCCTAATCACCCTACTGGACTACAACAGTAATAAGATCTCAGTGATTGAAGAAATGTATGATCCTAAGAAGTACACATTGGAATAGTTGTTCGACACCTTGCAAGCATTTGAGATGAGAAAGTTCTGGAAAGAAGACGAGATGGAAGAAAAGACAGAGACAACATTTAAGGCAATGAATATTGAAGAGGAACCAGATAGTGGTAGTGTTGATGAGTTGGAAGCAAACTTCACCAGGAAGTTGAAGAAACGAACTGGAAAGTATAAAGGTATGTTTCCCTTTAATTGTTTTAGTTGTGGTAATATTGGTCATTATGTTTCAAGATGTCTGAATAGAGCTGCACATAAAAAGAAAAAGGATTATAAGGATAAGGATAGAAAAGATAAGAAATATAAGAATTTGTACTATGTTAAAGAAGAAGCAGGAATTTCTGATGATGAATCTGAGAATGAGGCTGATGATAGTGAATGCTTATTCTTAGCTTTGAAAAGTAAATTTGTATCCACTAACCCTAGAAAATGTGTAAGCGAGAAGGCTTCAGAGAATAAAATAAATAGGATGGAAGGTACTTTGGTTACCACTTTTCATGCAAGATAGGATGAAGACTACTGGGTAATTGATAGTGGATGTTCTAATCACATGACCAGAGATAAGAGTAAGTTCACTAAACATGAGAAATATGATGGTCGTTTACTATGTTTGGTGATGATTCAAGAGCTAAGATCTGTGGGAAAGGTTTAATTAGTTTTGATGGAGTGCACAGTACTGATGATGTATATTATGTGAAGGGTTTGAGGCATAACCTTCTGAGTGTTGGTCGGATGTGTAGAAACGGTTTTAAACTTGTGTTTCAGAACAATACCTATGAAATCAAAAAAGGATCTAGAAATGGAGATATGATTGCTACTAGAAGAAGAACTCGTGGAAACATCTATCAACTGAAGGAAGTTGATGGCCATTTCCTTGTATCTCAAATCAATGAAAGTTGGTTATGGCACTAGAGAATGGGACATGTAAATTTTGATAACCTGGTCAGGATCAGTGCAAAGGAGATTGTTTGAGGGCTGCCTAGAATCACAAGACCTGCAAATTCTATTTGTAGAAGGTGTCAATTGGGGAAACAGACAAGATGCAGCTTTAAGGGAAAAGAGCATTCTACTACCGGAATGCTAGAGTTAGTTCATACTAATCTCTGTGATCCGACTAGAACTGGAAGCCTGAATGGTGCCAAATATTTCATGTTGTTTATTGATGACTATACTCGAATGACATGGGTTGCTTTTCTCAAATAAAAGACAGGCTCTGGATAGGTTTAAGGTATTCAAAGCAAGAGTGGAAAATGAAGTAAATTTGAAAATCAAATGTTTGATATTTGATAGAGGTGGAGAATTCACTTCTGGTGAATTTAATGCATTATGTGAACAACATGGCATAAGAAGACAGTTTTTTGCTATGAGAACTCCTCAGCAGAATGAAGTAGTTGAAAGGAAAAACAAGACTATATAGGAAGCTGCTAGAACCATGATGAAAAAATCAAATGTACCAGATGTGTACTGGAGAGAGGTGATACATACTATTGTTTATGTTCTTAATAGAGTTTGGATCAGATACAATAGTACAAAGACTCCTTTTGAGTTATGGACTGGTAAGACTCCTACTGTGAAGTATTTCAAGGTATTTGGAAGCAGATGCTATATTAAAAGAGATGATGAAAATCTTTGAAATTTTGATGCTAGATGTGATGAAGGAATCTTCCTTGGATACTCTACCACTAGCAAAGCATACAGATGCTTCAACAAAAGATTGAGAAAGATTATTGAAAGTGCTAATGTAAAAGTTGATGAAGACATACGTAGACGTATTGAGATAAGTGAAGTTGAAACTGATGATCCTATCTGTGGACATGTACCTGAAGAAAAAAAGAAGGAAGAAGAAGAGAAAGAAGAACAAGTAGAAGAAGAAGAAGAGAATGAACCAGAACCTGCTGTTAGGACTCCTAAATATGTATAGAAGAATCATCCAGGAGATCAGATAATTGGAGATAAAAGTGAAGGTGTGAAGACAAAAAGCAGAGTTGCAACTGAGGTAAATTTTTGTCTACTTTCTAAAATTGAGCCCAAATTTGTAAGTGAAGCATGTGAAGATGAGAGTGTGATGAGAGCTATGAAAGAAGAGTTGTAGCAGATAGAAAAGAATATGGGAATTAGTCCCTAGGCCTGTGAATAAAAATCTGATTGGTTCGAAATGGATGTTCCAGAATAAGATGAATGAAAGTGGAGAAGTTGTAAGAAATAAGGCAAGACTGGTATGCAAAGGATATTCACAAGTTGAGGGTATAGATTTTGAAGAAACATTTGCCCCTGTGGTCAAAATGGAAGCTATCAGGATGTTTTTGGCATTCTCTTCTCACAAGGACTTCAAAGTGTATCAGATGGATGTTAAGTCTGCATTTCTAAATGGTGAATTGGAGGAAGAAGAGTGCATGGAGCAACCTTCAGTTATTTGAAAAACCACACATGGTTTGTAAGTTGAAGAAGGCACTGTATGGACTGAAGCAAGCTCCCAGAGCTTGGTATGCAAGATTGGACAAATACCTGACAAAGAAAGGATTCAACGAAGGTTCTGCTGACATCAATCTTTACTTCAAAGTGCAAGGTAACAAAATGTTGATAGTAGTTGTTTATGTTGATGATATCATTTTTGGAGGAAATGAAGGCATGTGTAAAAGGTTTGCTGAAGAGATGCAGAAAGAATTTGAGATGTCTATAATTGGTGAATTGAATTTCTTCCTTAGTCTACAAGTGAATCAAACTGATAAAGGGATATTCATTTCATGATCTAAGTATGTAAAAGATTTGTTAAAGAAGTTTGGGATGGATGATTCCAAACCGGTTTGTACTCCTATGGTAACCGGATGTAAACTAAGCAAAGATGATGAATCTGCTAAGACTTATCAAAGCAAATACAAATCTATGATTGGTGGACTATTGTACCTTACTGCTACCAGACCGGCTATTATGCATGCAGTATGTTTAGTTGCCAGATTCCAAGCAGATCCCAAAGAAGCACATGTTACGGCTGTTAAGAGGATATTTAGATATCTTAAAGGTACACCAGATTATGGATTATGGTATCCTAAGAGTGATTATTTCACCTTGAGTGCTTATACAGATGTTAATTGGGGCGAATGTATAGATGATCGGAAGAGTACCAGTGGTGGTGCTTTCTTTCTTGGCGAAAGATTAGTTTCATGGTTGAGTAAAAAGCAAGACTCAATTTCTTTATCCACTACAGAAGCAAAATATATTGTTGTAGCATCGTGTTGCACATAGGTTTTTTGGATGAAGCAAACACTAAAATACATTGGAGTGATATGTGATGAGCCTATTTCTATTTTATGTGGCAACACAAGTGCAATAAACATTTCAAAGAACCTGGTTTTGCATTCAAGAAAAAAACACATATCTATCAAGTATCATTTCCTGAGAGAAAAACTATTGGAAGAATTGGAGTATGTGACAACAAAGGAACAAATTACAGACATATTTACTAAGGCTCTTCTGAAAGATACTTTTGAGCATCGTAGGGAGAGGTTGGGGATCATTCGCCCTCCTAACTAGGTGCACATGAAGGTGCATTAGTCCAGTGAATTCATAGATTCTTCATTTATCTAGACTAATAGATGGGTCTACTCCACAGGGGGAGTAGAAAAGGTTTTCATTGTTGTAGTATGAGTGTACTCCTAAGGGGGAGTAATCAGTGTTGTTGATCTTTGCCATTGATGTCAAAGGGGGAGAGAAAGTCATGTGAAAAACAGTTGTAGAAGAAGAGAAGGTGTTCTCCCGAGATATTGTGTAAATTGTTTGTCTTTGATGATTTTTCACATCATGTGGTGCCATCAATGACAAAGGGGGCAATTGTTACAAGTATGAGCTAGTCTGGTGGTGTTGTCATTAATGTTTTCATTGATGTCAACACAGTTTAATATGTTGCATATTGTACATGTATAGCTAAGATGTTGCTAAGATGTTGCTAAGATGTTGCTAAGATGTTGTGAGTACATGGAGCTATCTTTATGGTGTTGCAGATGTGTTGGTTTGATGAGTTTCCAAGTGCTTTTGAGAAAATTAATAAAGAAAAGAAGTCAGAATGATGAAAGTATTCAGAATGTCATCTGGTATGTGTTTTGCATTTCTCATGTGTTGATCCTATGCTTGTGTGGATTTGAAGGTTTGATAATGGGGATTTAGTGGTGATATATCATGAGTTTTAGCCTCTGGTTTGATGGTATATGAAAGTTACATTCATTGGTATGTGAACTAGTCTGGCAAAGTTAGTCTTCTGTGGACTGGGAGAAATATTATTGCTTTGTAGTCCTCCTCTGTTTTGTTTCAGATCTTGTGGATCTGGAATATGTCTTGTGAAGGTATTTTATGTGCTACAGCAAAGAAGTTTGAAGATTGGTGATCCGAAAGTCATGTTTCAGTATTTCAATGTGAGTTTACATAGTCCAGACGGACTGGTGAAAGGTGTTCAGTGATTGAAGTTTGTTGTTTTGTTGCAGATGTATCTGGAAGATTCTGAGATGTATTCTCATGCATAATGAAGTGTGTTGTAGTATTTGTGTGTCATCTTCTTGTTGGAAAGCGTGCACATGAATATTCTTTTGTGTTTTCATTAGGTTTGGCTGACCTGGTGTTTACACTTCATTCGAAGAATAAAATTTAATTAAGGAAGCATGTGGTTGATTCGAGATATTATTTTTTATCTCAAAAAAATGTTTTTATTGGTCCACTCTTATTCCTTTCTACCGCGGGAATGTTGAGTTACCGACCTAATTTGAATTTATGAAATAAGGTATTTGTGGCCAACCTTGGAGAAAGTTTTGAAGATTAAGGATGGTATAAAATCAAGTCGAATTGTGAAGAGTTGTTTGACAGTGTGATGAAAAAGTGACGAAAGTGAGCCACAAACAATAAGAGCATAAGTGTGTGTGAGTGAGTTGTGACAGCAGTTCTTCATTGTGTCAGATTCCTGAAGGCAGTGAGCTAAAGGTTTTTGTAATCCTTATTCAAGCTGTGGATGTTTGTTAATTGTTGTGGTGGATCTTTTGTTCTCTCTTGTATCTGTAGGCAGTGAGCCTCCCTGTTGGATAGTGAGTCCTTTCTATAGGAAGTGATCCTTTGTACTTGGATAGTGAGTCCTATTATGTGAGCCTTTGTATTCAGTTTATAATCCTTTATATTGTGAGTTAACCCTCACCATGGTTTTTCCCTCATTGGGTTTTCCACGTAAAAAATCTAGTGTTCATTGTGTTGATTTTCTTTATGTTATTTTTGTTTCATGCTCTTAATAACAGAATAATGTGGTTGAGGAATTAATAAGTGTTGAGGTTTTGAGTTGAATTTTGTGACAACTGATTCACCCCCCCTCTCAGATGTCTTGTGCCTGTTTAACATATATAACCATTCAGAAAAACTCAATAAGCTTTCAAAATTATGATTAATACAAATTATTGATGTTCACTTATTAATGAAGTTAGAAAATTTAAACTTCTTATTTAAATTGAAGAACAAAGTAAAAGAACATTTTCTTGATTAAGGTAACAAGTTATAAGTATAATTGATAACTATTAAGAAGTCAATCCATATATGAGTGTGTCACTTGTCAATATGTGATTTATATTAAGACATTTTATTAAAGTGAACCAAAAATTTAAGAGGATTTAGCGTGAAAATGTAAATTTTACCATTACAAATTTATATTTTAGTTAAAACATCTAGATTGAATATGTTTTATACTAATACAGTAAGTATAAAATAATTATAGTCATTCCAGTGTGATAATTATGTTTTAATTTAGGACTTCATATTTATAAGTATAGCATTGTTAACAATGTAAGAGGTATTTGAAATTTATAAATTGGGTTAGGTTTTCTAAAATTGTCATGTGAACTTATAGATATGTGTAATGAATTAGACAATTTTTAAATATAATGATTTAAATAATTTGTGTATTAAATTTGGTAATAATATTAATTGGTAATATTGTTTTAATGTTAAATTACTCATATTTCTATTATTAAATTAACGGTAAGCCAATATGTAAATCACCATTATATTTAAGAGTGCATTGGAGATTTGACATCACCACTCTAATAAATTGGTTTCATTATCACCTATGTAGAAACCCTAATTCATTAGCAGAGTTAATGACATTATAGGTACTTGAACTATCATATGTATGACTAGATTTAATTGGGATTATTTGTGAGATTAATTCAAAATTTCCAAATAGTTTTAAGCATTGGCTTAAATTAGTAGTTTTGTGATATTACATTTAATAATCTAGTATGATTATGTATTTTAGTAAATAGATAATAACTGAGATAGACACCTAATATTTGGATAGAGGTTAGAGTAACTAAAATTATAAAATTAGATTGGCATGCTATGGGATTTTAAAACAAGGAAACTAAGACTTGACAAAAAGGGATAAATTCTAGAAAACAAGGGTGAAAAAGAGTACAAAAAGAACTAGAATAAAAAATAGATATTAAACCTAATTTCTTCTTCCATAATTAAACTATTACCTGGGATTGTGAGGCTTTAGTGGATAGTTCATCATTAATAATTGTGGGAATAAATGATGCTTGTAAGAGTTAGTATAGAATACTCTACACCAAGCAAGATTTGGCTAAAGATTATAACCACCCAAGATGTAGGAACTTCATGAAAGTACAAGAGAGATCAACTATGAGAGAATAATGTTATCTATCAAAGGATGTAAATTATAGATTATGATTTTTGATTTGCACATGAGAACCCCTTGGTTATATATCCAAGGTGAGACATAGGATTAGACAAGATCATGACAATTGTCTTAATCCTATGTCATGAGATAACAAACATTAAATGACCTAATACATAAGAAGTAAATTCCATAAGATAAGATAAAATATTTAATTCCAACCAATACTTCTAGAAATATTCCTTGGACCTAAGTAAACTTAACATGTGAATAGGACCTATTAGGTGAACTAGTTAAGTAAAACACCTAATTCACACCAACACCCCCCCTTACGTGCAACCTAGAGAGGAACAATCCAATGCAAATGATGCAAGGATGGGTCCCATCTATGAGGCCATGTTAGGTACCCATGTATAAATATAAACTCTCACAAACGAAGAAAATGGGAAAACCTAGTGGGACAAAACTCCTCTCCAAAAGAGAGATGAAAACAAAATACTCTCACTAAAGAATGAGAATGAGAAAACCCCATCGAGGAAAAATCCCCCCCCCATAAGAGAGAAGAAGAGAGACCATGCAACCCCCCCTCAATGTAGAGTCTCCAACAAGGATGGTAGATGCTAGAAATTGAATGTTGAAGATGATTCAATCTCATTGAATAACATTCCTCCCCTTAGGAAGAAACAAAACCAAGATGGTATTTAGGATGTCTTCACATTCCTGAAAGGAAGATGAGATAAGAAGGATGATGTGATATCTCTAAATTGTGCTCAATTTTCCCCACTTCGATGTTGGAAGTTGACACACTCCAAACAGCTATTATAAGCCACACTGATAAAGAGGAAAATCTAGAATCTAGTAGAGATGATTGTAGAACATAATCCAAAGATAAATAAATCTCCTCTGAAGAAAAGAAGCCTCCTCCAAATGATGCTCTAAACTATCCACACTCATGTCAAACTGTGAAGAATGATCATATAGAGAATGAACAAGAGTGTTAGAGAGTTCCCTCACAACGACTGAAGAAGGATCATCTACATGAAAAAGAAGATGTATGCAATCAATGGTGTCTCCCAAATATGAAATATGGGACTCTACAAACAAACCTAAAATGTTTATCAAGTACTCATCCCGAGTAGTTATATCTGGAAGATAATATATGTCATGTTGCATTGAATCACAAGAAGCCAAAACTATGGCAATATAAGAATCATCAAATACAACAGTAGATGAAAGATATGATATCTCATTTCATTCTATTTGACTACACTTATCATCCCCAAATGATATTATATCCTTAAATATGATGAATTACATTAGATGATTTTGTTGATGTTAGTTTAGAAGAATTAGGTAAACTAAATTCAATGTTGGCAATACAAACCTATTGCAACTGACGAAGTTCATAAATAATTTTCAAATCATCAAGTTCTTTCTACAA
This sequence comes from Sequoia sempervirens, assembly GCA_007258455.2. Classification (NCBI taxonomy): domain Eukaryota; kingdom Viridiplantae; phylum Streptophyta; class Pinopsida; order Cupressales; family Cupressaceae; genus Sequoia; species Sequoia sempervirens. The sequence goes on along the minus strand of VDFB02275239.1, from coordinate 89,677 downwards.
GCATTCATCCATTGTATGTTTTTCCTTCCTACAGTAATCACATTTTACTTTCCATGCATTAGGAGACATGATTACAACTAGCAAATAAACACAAGATTACCCCCCCCCCAAAAAAAAAAAAATTACTCAATCAAGAATCCCCCAAAAATATATGATTTGGCACTTTATTCTTAGTGTGATTATAGGTGCCACTTTCCAAAAACAACGAAGTGGGATTGATCTTAGTGCTTATAGATACCAAATTTGGCCACAAAATCAATGTATAATTTTGACATACAATGGGATGAATCTGATAACACCACTATAAAGTACACAAAAATTGCACCAAAAAATGTTATTATAGGAGTGAGAATGAAGCCCTAGAAGTTCCCAAAATGAGAACGTCTCAACAACACCCATGAGAATCTACACTTTATGGAAAAAAATATGCACCAAAATCAAAAGTTAATTGCACCATTGTGAAGATCGTTTAAATTCTACACCAAATAAAAAAAACAAAGCTCGGAAAAAGGAGGTCGAATGACTGAGTTATGAGCCTCTGAAGTTGAACTACAAAATCAAAAAGTGTATTGGAGAGGGGGCCAAAAATTTTAAGCGCCAACTAACATAGTGTTGACATCAACATGTGGAATATTCTCTTTTTGTAGGAATACACCCCATTAGAATATTCTCCTTCAACATCAAAATATTCTTTGGAATCATTGGTAGAATCTCTTAAGATGTTGATGGAATCTTTATTGTAGCAGAATATTCTCCTCTTTAAAAACTTCAGCTACCAGTTTTTCTAGATTTCAATCGCTTGTCAAGAAGGTAGTGGGGGATGCATGGGGATTGCACTAGCTTATGTCATGCTAACACATGGCACCAGACACAAGCTAGTAACTTGAAGTATACAAACTGTTTAGGTCACAAGTACAACCTGCTAAAATTATATTATATATATTAAATTAAATTAAAAGTGTTTTTTATTTTTCCTGCATTCTGACCGCGACACTAATGATGTGACCTGCAACTATGACATTCGTACGATTAGTGAAGGAGAGCAATTTTTTTCCTCAAACTTTGGGTGAAGTGCTCAGATTTCGATAATTTGACAATTGATCTTGGCTTCTTGAGCCTCTTGGACGCAATGGCAGTATTTGTTTTGACCCAAAATGCTCCAAAATTATAGCTACATCCTAGATCTAACAACCACCTTTTAACTTCAAACCCTCATAGATCTGGCCTCAAATGTCCAATTTGGACGAAACAAAAGGAAAAACTAACTTTATCGAACCCTCTGAACTCAATGGTGAGGTCAAATCTACACCAACAAGCTCCAATTTTGACTTGCAATACAAAGCCACAAAGAAAAAAACCCCAAATTTGGTATTTCTTTCATTTTTTTATGATTCTCCAAGTCACCATTTGATGCAACAAAAGAGCATACTCAAATTTTCAAGATCCGCCAAGATTTGAAACCTAGATATCTCAATAAATACTATCAAGAAGCAATCCAACAATCTTTGATACCATGTAAGAGTTGGTATAGAATACTCTATACCAAGATTTGGTTGAAGATTATAGCCACCCAAGATCTAGGAACTTCATGAAAGCACAAGAAAAATTAACTATGAGAGAATAATGCTTTGCTATCAAAGGATGCAAATAATAGATTATGATTGTTATCATTGTTGATTTACAAATGAGAACCCCTTGGTTATAAAGCCAAGATGAGACATAGGATTAGATAAGATCATGACAAGTGTCTTAATCCTATATCATGTGACAACAAACATTACATGACCTAAGACACAAGAAGTAAATGACATAAGATAAGATCTAATGCTAACTAAGACTTCTAGAAAGATTTCTAGAACCTAAGTAAACTTGACATGTGAATAGGACCTAGTAGGTGAACTAGTTAGGTAAAACACCTAATTCACACAAACAATACTTGTTAGTTGGTAATTGATTTTTCCATGTTATGTCTAATTATATAAAATGGAATCCTTCATTTTGTATTAAGTAGTGATATTAAAGGGATAAAAGTTATTTCTAAGTGTACTAGTACAAAATTTTGGTTTTGATAAAAAGAGAGGTTGAAAATCTCATCCCAAATTGTGAGGGTGAATTCCTATATTACAGTGTGTGGAAAATTATGAATCCTCTAATTTCCTTACAAAATACCTAGGCAAGGCTAAAGAATTGATTCCCCAAGGTATAGGTCTAGGTCTAGGTCTAAGGATTTCTCATGATATAGAAAGCTTACTCTATTTAGTGCAAGAATGTAAGTTGTGATATAAAGTCAACATTGCCATGATTGGTAAGGCTTTGAAGTTTGCACTTCTAAGTTAGAATAAGTTATAAAGCTATAAAAATACTTAAGAGTCGCAATTAAAGTGGACAAACACCAATTGAAATGTTTAATAATTAGAAATAATTGATTAGTTTGGTCATTTCATTGGCATTCCAAATAATAATCATATTATAGAGAGATGTGCATGTTAAGAAAAAACTAGAATGGGTGCATTATATAGAGGATGAGTAAAAATATTTATTTTAAAAAATTAAGTGACTTAATTATGTAATTGTGGGTCAATTGAAAACTTGAGTAAACAAATCATTACATGGTTATGTTTGTGTGTTTTTCCCATGTTATATTTTTTGGTAGGGAATTAGAATAATCAAAAAATAATTGAAATCCCCTCAAACCTTTTTAGATTCTTTGGATTCTTCCATTGCTGCCCAAACATCCTTTTACCAATATGTTTTTTTAAAAGGCAACAAGAAAACCTTTTAGCCCCATTGTCTTATCCTTGGCTATTTGAAATAAAGCTAACCTAATTTCTTTCTCCAAAAATGGGATTCGAGAAAATGATTTGTCCTTTTAGTAACTAGGGAGTAATGGTATCTAATAGTTGAATCTGGGAAAGAAAAGGGAAAGCTTCCCTATTTCCAAGAAAATCCACAAAATCTGTCCTTCATGATGTTTCAAATATTATTGAAAAAATTCCCTCCCTTGAGGAAATTTAAGTATTCTTATTGATACTTATGCACCCTCCCTTGAGGAAATTTAAGTATTCTTATTGATACTTATGCACAATTGAGTGTGTTTATGCAATAACTTTGTATTATGGTCCTCTTCCTTGAGCCATAAATCCATAAATTTGTCTATCTTTTATTATGCAATTATGTCATTTAGCTAGGTTTTTTTTATATGTGTGAACACACCTCTTAATTGAGCAAGTTAGATTTGATTCCACTCTCAAGTTTATAGAAGATGTTCATACTAATTGGTATTCCATTCCTTCAAACAAGTCTTGATGAGTGTCATTTTTTTGTGAATAAGAACATCTTTTTAGCTCTTGCTTTAGGAACTTCATTCCACAAGCCATGCAACTTCATCTCAAGATCCTAGTTTCTTAATCACATCATTTAAAATTTGAAAGGACAAAGTAGTAAGAAGCGCTATCCCAAAAGCCTTAATGAGATAGGGGTATGGTCATACTCCAAAATAATAATAATAATAAATTCGATAAGTGTAAAAACATGATGATCCAAACAATGCCCTTAAGTGAAAATGAAAAATGTTGAAGAAAGAGTTAAACAATTCACCTGAAAAAAACGAATGAGTCATCTACACAATCTAAAAAATAGGTAGTAAATTTGTAGGAAATTGAATATAGTTTATGGATTATTATTTTTTAAATTAAATTAATTTGGTAAAAATTAGATATTTCAATGGAGTGCTGCTTTTTTTTTAACAAACATAAAAAGGTGTCATTTTGGCTAGCTTAAGTATGAGGAAAAAATCTTGTAACATTGGATATAGTAAAAGACACACAAGCGGATGTCGATATTGGCATGGAATGATGGTTTAAAGGTGTTGTTCTTGCCTCCAATGTTCAAACCCTATTAGGGTGGTATTGTTGAATGGTTATATTGGGGATGAGGTCTCCCATTTGTGACCTCACCAATTCATAGCTCTGGAGAAAAAGTGTTTACCCCTTAAATAATAAAAGACACACAAGTGGATTGAGTTTCTTTGTAAATAAATATTTTTACAATACCATATTTTTTAAAATATTAGAAATTATTTTTCTAGTCAACCTAACTGATCAAAAAAATATAATTTAAAAAAATTAAAACCTATAAACTAATGAAGCCTTGAATGTGACATTTTTCTAATTTGAAAAAAAAAATGAAAGTTATGAATGTTTTTTATAAGATCCACACATATATGGAAATAATATGATGTAGAAGATAGATCTCACACAACACAAGAGATGTTTGTGGGCCAATATTCCCTAATATCCAATATATGCCAAAATAGAGTAAACCTTTAAGGTAGGGTAACACCATACAATACTCCTTATGGAAGAAGCCACTCCATGTTATATCTCCAAGAGATCCCAAATACAACATCATACTTCCCACATATCTTAAAATGGTAATCACCTCCTTTATATAGACATCCTCCTAAAAATACAATGGAGGGGTAATTCTAATGAAGGCCTACTCAACTCCTGATATAATTAATTACACAAGTTATTCAAGTGACTCAATATAGCTAACTTAAAGGAATATAGCTAACTTAAGAGATGTGTGCTAGATGTCAACATCACCATCCACCTAAATACATTATAATATCATATCCCTAGGTACATAACGGTTTCTGATAAATATTTCCATTAGGAATTTAGATAGAGTATAGAAAATTAGTAATAATAACCTATTAAATTATAATGAGATATATTTTTTTTAGAATCATAAGAGTTTTTTGGATATACCTTTTTTATTTTATCAAATTTGGATTAAGAAAAGTTTTTCAACACAAGTTGAGGAAAATTTATGAAAACACTCCAACCCATTATTTGTATGGAAAAGGAAAGTTTGGGATTCCAAAGCCTAGTTCAAGTAAAATCCTAGGGAAAATTTAGGGGGGGAATGGTGGAATTCAAAAATAAAATCGATAATCCATTTTCAAAAAATTGGTATCCATTTTTATTGACTTACCAAACCAAAAACAAATTGAAAATCCAATCCTAAAATGAGTTTCACAAAATTGGCTACCACTTTCTTGTGATTTTTCCCCCATCGCCATTATATAACCCATCATGATCTCACACTCACCCATCTTACTTTCTAGAATCCAATCCAATCCCAACCAATCGAGGGGAGCAAGAAAATGATCCAAACCTTCTACAATATAACTAAACCTCAACCTATTATCCATCTAAAAGAATCACACACTTTTTGTGGAAACATTGCCCCTCATTCATTAACCAAAGGGATAGCATTCAAATTGCCATCACATAGCATCAAATCCCCACCTCCAAGGTTCAAAAAAGAATATAAACCTCCTCCCAAATTAACCTTTTAAGAAAAGTTTGATTGGGCCATAAACATTAACAAAAAGAATTTAAAAAAAAATAGAGGACAATCTCCTCACCATACAAAGTTCTCATTTAAAAATGGTATTTAAACCTAATATCTCTATTATAAAAGGATACCATAAGATGCACAAACCTCCTAAGGCTCCTATAGCACCAAAAACGTCGCCTTTCCAATGTTTTCAACTTTGTTGAACCAAGTCCATTGGTTCCTCCTTAATTGTCTCTTGAAACATAACCACGTCAACTTTCTAACACATTATTTGGTGCTTAACTAAGCATCTCTTATTATGGGAACCTAACATTCCAAGATAGAAGAGTCATTGCTAGAGTAGAAGGAATTCTACCCTCCAACTTGTATGCAAAAATAATGATTAGTTTCCTTTTTGTTAACTTCAAGAACACCTTTCAACGTTTTTTTTTTGCATAATTTTCAGTCTCTTTTACCTTTTGAGCTACAAATTAGGGTTATCTTAGCACTCTCAATTTGGGAGATGGTTAGTATTTCCTTTTAAAACAACTCTTATTCATCCTCTTATTCCCACGACTCCTCAAATGCATTCTCAAGGGGTTCCAAAAAAAGTCATCAAACAGCTTTGCTCAAAATCTTTCTTCACTCATCTTTGATGACTAATGCAATATACTTACTCTCTCATAACAACCTCTATTTTCTTGAGCATTGATCTAGGGGATTCAACAATAAGATCTAATTCTCCCTTCTTCAATCCCTTTGGAGTAGATGTCTTAGGATTGACAAAGAAGGCCCCTTCTCTTGTTTGACATAATCTTGATGATCACTAGATTTCAACATCTCTAGATCAAACCTTGAGTTTGAAGTAATTACATACTCCATGAAGAATATTTTTCTTGCCCCAATTTTTCAAAAAATTTCTTTCCCTCAAGAAAAATCTATTACATATAACCCATTTTTTTGCATTTGAAACAACAAAGTTGATATCCATAAATTTTAATCTTTTGTTTATGTTGATGCCTAAGATTTCTAAGCACACAACCTTATGGGAAACTCAGTTAATGGAGGGACCAATTGCGCTAAACTGAGTAACCTTCGGGTTTTAAAGAAGTCGACTCTTCATACATTGGGGGGTGAAAAGGGAAAAGGAAGCAAATATATGAAAATAAAATCTAAAGCTAAGGCGATACACCAATATTCCAAGTAAATGGGCATAGGAAATCTTCCTTTTGGGTGAGACTTGAAGGCATGTTCAACAATCTGCATGCCCAAAAATAACAGAAAGAAAAGATGAAGTTCCAAAGAAGTGAATCAAATAGCATAACACAACTTCCATATGCATTCACTGAACATGAAGAGTACAAAACATGATTTGAACAGCAAAATTATATTGAAATTATAGAAGCTTTGTAGATAAACTACTCATTACATCAAAATAACACAGTATAATGTTTTATCAAATAACTAAGAAACAGATAGGTCGAACAAATTGGCACAATCTGGAAGTCTTAATACAAGAAATAAAGACAATACAAGGGCCGATAATCTTTTTGTGCTTTTTATGTGTATTTTCGAACCCTTTTTCAGAGAGACCAAGCCATATATATAGATTTTTTCCATCGCCTGAATGTCAGATAATAGAAAAGATTCCCACGCACAGGTCGTCCTACTCCTCGCAATGATTCTCCCCAACAGAAATGGCATTTTGTTGCCTCGAACAAAGTGCGCCCTCCTACAAATGATGGTTGTGGTCTGGGAGTGGAATGACAGAAATCTCCTAAAGACAAGTGTCAAACCGCCCAAGGAGTCAATTAGGACATGTGGCATAGAGGCGGGGCTTCTCATTCTTCCATCCTTCCTTTGCGGCTATGGTCCCTGTGGTGATGACACGTGGTGCGTTCTTCGCTCAAAGCTTTGACTGTGGGGTCCGTCAAAAAGGTACTTGCAGAAGATGCAACGTGGCAACCAAGCGGAGCTCGAAGATGAAGCAAAGGGGAGAGAACTCTCAAAAGCACACACTGCTGACACGTGGCTCAAGCGAACAAAGGCGTCACCCAAAAGGAGCCCGGAGAATTGTAAACATATAATGTGCGAGCTGAGACCAATGCAAAACCAAACAAAATATACCCGGAGGGAGCTTAAGGATTATTTAAATCAACAGTTTCCATAACCCTTATTATATGATAAGGTTGAAAAACTCCAAAATTAGAAGGAAAAGATCTAATTTTACTCACAATCTTGCATGTGTCCCTAATTAGCCCTATTTTGCGTCATCATCCAAATATTGAAACTCCTTTAAACCATCACCAATTTGCCTAACTGCAAACTCAAGCCAATATTCTAGTGGGAGATTATACAACCTTACCTATACCAATGTTTTCCCCAAACCTCCCTAAGTTGGATTAAAATTCAATTTCCAATCTTAAAGAAAGACGCCCACTCCATCCAATAGCTAGGGACCGACTCCCAAAATTGAAGTCTTCAGTTTTTTATCTAAAAATATCACAAAAAAATCATTTAGTGGAGGATGAAACTCTCCCCCAATTTTTCTAAACACAATTTGTCACCACTCCCATAACTAGCCAAAAACTAGCAAACTTTCCAATGTGCCCCAACTCTATTAATTATAGGACTTTAGCCTCCACCTCTAAATTCACCAAATTAATATTGATATTGACTAACCCTCTAAACATGATTTCCTCAAATCAACACCTATTATTTGCAAATCCCACAATGGAGTTAAATTGGCACCAACCACCACTTATGTAAACCCCTACAAACCTTTACCTCTAGAAGGATTCAAGCCATAAATTTTGCTAGATGTCTTGAATAAAATCATCCCCTTCTCTTTGTCATGAAGCATTATCAAATCCAATTCATCTCTTATTCATGTGTTCCCTCTACTTATTTATTTGACTATTGCTACATTACAATGTATTCCATCTCACACAAGCTATTAATAACTATACTAAAATTAGCTATTGTTTTGTATAGATTTTGTGAATTATTTGAATCATTTATTACTAATCAATAACATCATGTCCCTTCTCTATGGGGATTCATTCCCTTTTGTGAAGGAAACCCTTTAAAGGATAAAAATATTGATTAAATCCAAAAGCACACTATTAAAATGCAAAGGGATAACCAAGAGGACACTCTCAATCCTTATACATGTGTATGAGTACATATGCATGTGTATATATGAATATGTCCATATATATCTATATACAGATATACATGTATAAATGTGTGAATGTAGGGTAGCTATTATTTGGATATACTCAATATCCTTTGCAAGTTCATCGTCTTTTTAGCTATCTTGTAGACATATATATTGTTACAATTCATATTATCTTGCTTTATAGTGCCAAATATAGTCCTCTAACTTGAAATTAACTATGCTTCGTATAGGTTCATTAATCATTTGAATCCTTTATTCCTAGTTAATATCATTATTTCAATTCTCTATAGGGAATTCCTTTAACTAAAATAAATATACAACCAAGCTTAGTTGTATAAATAGTAAGCATGATTCCACAATATAATCAATTGTGTTGATCCCTACATTTTTATTTTATTTTGTTGCAAATTTTTAAAGTTATTTAATAGACCATCCTTTTTACAATGTCAAATTATGTGATGTTTTATCAAAGATTTAAATGCATAGTTTTCAGTCAAATTCATTGTCTTGTGTTTCATGAATAGGATTCACAAAAACCCATCTCTCATGATCATGACTAGGGCTCACAAGAACTATTATGTGGATAGTTTTTGTGGATTATTTATTTCTTATGAAAAAAAAATTGATTTTTTAAAAAATCATAGTTTAGAACACCAAGAAAATTATTTATGTACGCATCTTGCTTTTTTATAGTTGAAACACCTAAAGAGAAGGAATCCATAATCTATATTCTTCCTCTAAAATTTTCAAGATGAACAATTTAAATAATCTAAAGGGTCCACTTAGACAAATTTAATTGCATTCATTGGAGCACCATATGAACCTTAATGCAAGTGAATTTGTTAACAGTCCACTTAGACAAATTCACTTGCATTCATTGGAGCATCATATGAATCTTTCTACTTGATTAGCTATTATATTTGTAAAAGATGTATATAGCTATTATATTTGTAAAAGATGCATATACAAACCTAATGAAAGGGATAAATGAAGTTATTTTTCTTGTCCTTTTCCAAAAAGGCTTTCCAGTTGACCAAACAGTCACCATTTTGATCCCATCTGATTCTTCCATTCACCTATACTTGTTCATGCCCTAATAAACTTGCATATAAGGACTCGATTAAATAAATATCAGGTCATCAAATCTAAGAATTTGTGTTTGACACTGGGAGTTCTAAATGTCAGATCTAGAGAGAGATCTTTCAAAGGAAATCCCTAAAGACAAGGGTTGAGAACACTACTACATCAACAGACCATTAGTTGGCCAATGTATATGTTACTTCATTTTATATCCACAATCAAGAAAATAAAAGGTGGTAATGTTTGTATACCACACCTTTGCACAAGGTGTTGCATATGCAACAAGAGGAATCAACAAATAAAAGTTTATATTTAGGTCATGCCATGTTTTTTGGGGATTTTTTCCTACCCTCAATATGATATGTTAATTAAGAATGTACTTCCTATCTAATTCAAATTTTTGTTGATTGATTTGAGATAAACTTCTAATATATAGAGTATTAAATTAATAGTGCTTGAAAAGTAACACATTGATTTGCATGTCCTCTCAATGTAATGGGACTGAAGAGGAAAAATATATTTTGACATCTCCAATTTTTAACCAATTTTTTTACCAATTATTGATTGTAAGACAATGAACAAACATAACCTAGGTTGTCAACCCTCCAATAAATATGACAACTTGAAATAATCTATGAGAAATATAGTTTGGTTACTAAATGAAAGAGATGGTATTCAATCCAAATGACCAAACAGAAAGCAAGGGTGTGAAATTAAAATGTTAATGACAAATATAATGTCAAAAATAAAAAGAGGAAAGATGTTATCTCAATTGAATCATGTGTAAGAGAATGAATCTCAAGTGTCTCAATAGTATGTTTATAATTCTAGTGAAACGGAATATTCCACCTTAGGACCAACATGCCAAGAGAATAATGAATGTAATGTTATTTATCCATTACATTCAAGCTATATGTTAAAAAAGGTGATCCAACAGACCCTACACCACATTAAAGGTGCCCAATAACCTCCTGCGAGATTTAACAAGCACTTAAAGTGCATCTCTAATGAAAAAATAACTCTGCTCATAGGAGAGAGCAAACTCACCCCCATCCAAATATTCACTCCAGTAAAATTCAAGACAAATGGGAAAATTCGATTCAATAATGAATAAACCTTTATTGAGATTTATTACTTAGTAAAGAGATTTCCTAACAATTACAAATAAGGCTAATGCAAAAGAGGTTTAATGGAAGGACCAAAGAAGGCAAAAAGGAATAAGCATTTATACTAAATCCAATTTGATTTCATAAAATGCATCTAGCAGATGTCTAGCAACATTTTTATTTTATGTTCCACAGCATCTTTGGGATGGGGACGATGGGACGCATTTCAAGGACAACAGTCCGCGAGCCATTTTTTGGGAACGACGAGGGGATGGCAATATATATATATATAGAGAGAGAGAGAGAGAGAGTCAAATCTCTACAAGTTAATAACACCAATATAACAACAGCAATATAATATGACAATGTTAAAATGATGTTGGATGATATCTATAGGAGCCTGCAAGCCAACCACATTCCAAAAAGAAATTGTTTGTTTGTACTACTCACACAATACCGCATTGTACCAGACCATGAAAAATGTACCTTTAATCTCTTTTGCACTCTAATACCATATGAAGAATTTTGAATTTTGATGCTTTTTGGACAATGAAACATTGAAATCAAAAATCCAAATTATTTATGTTAATATTAACTGTCATATAAGTTATATCATTAACTATGAATCTGAATCATGATATATTAATTGCTGTTATACTACAGTTGTTGTCACTGCTGTCATGATTAATTTAATAATTTAATTGTTGTTTTTGTGCTGTCATGATATATTTATTGCTATTGTTATAATGCGGTCATGTTACATTGCTGTTATAATGCTGTCATGATATATTTAAGAGTCTTTTTTTCAATGTTATGAAAAATTATTTTTAAAAACATTATTAAAAATTGTTTTTCAACAAGGGATGCCTAGCCGTCCCCAGGATGGTTAGGGGACGTCTGAGAAGTCCCCAAACACCTTGGGGACAACTAGGCGTCCCCTATGTGTTTCCTGCCGTCCCGGATTTTGGGGACACGTTTCGGGACGTTCCCGCATTTTCCAGATTAGGGGGGACAGCTAGGGGACGTCCCCTAATGTACCCCCATCCCGGAAACGCCTTAGGGGACAGGGATGGGGGTTCGAGGGGTGGGGATGCATCCCCGTGTAACACAGTAATTATATCAAATCAAACTTCTCTGAAAATATTTTAACTACATTTGTTAGCTATGTGTGCAAATAGGATGATAATAATTAAACAGAGTTCAAATAATTTGTATAAGCTTAACATCTAGATGCAAATTCAATTTACAGAATGGACATCCAGTACCAGGCTAATCAGCAAAAGTGTTAAGTTCAGACTTGAAAAAGAAGAGGCCATACAATATGACCACTCAAGTCACAAAATATTAAACACCGCATAGCAGTGGTCAAATCTTGCATTGAACATGTTATATAATTTACTGATAACTCCACTCCACCCAAAAAACACAGCAAAATGAGGACCCTCTGTAACAAAATTGTAGGTAGTGGACACAAAATCAGGAACCTTTCTGCTCTCTGTTTTCAACCTCGGAGGGAACTTTTGGCCCATCATAGCTAGAGAGGAAAAAGCTGCTTTGATTCTTCTGTAAAAACCTGCACATTTAGCAAGAAACCTTAGAAATAAACCCCTAAAATTTGTTAAAGTGGTACTGCATAAAATATACAGTAAGTATTGTTATAACGCATTCCTAAAACATTGCATACAAGATGCTCCATTTACCTACCTCTGTCACATTTAGCACTGAATAATGCAAGCAGCATGGAAGTGAAGATAAAAGAGAAACCAGACACCCATTTGTCAAAAACAATATTATTTGCAGAGAAAAGGTCAGCAACAAAAAATTGAAAAACAATTTAATGTAAGCATGTACCTACCAACCAAAGGCTAAACTTGGCAGAAGTTGCAGAGGAAGGTGAAAACACATCAATGCTCACAGGAAGCATTTGTTTGTTATCTGAAAGGATTATAATGACGGTCTATATAAACTTCCTCTAGGATCTCCATAAGTAGTCCAAGGAGAACCACAATAGTCCAATTACCATAGCTTAGAGATAGTTTATGCCATTTTTAATTCTTTATTTTGAAGAGGCCAATATTATGAGAAAAAATAATGGCGGCCAGCATATTGAACCCAATAAAAGGAACATTACTAGAATCTAAAACAACCACCCCTCAGTCACTACTAAATTTTTTTTAAAAATCGCAACAAGTACCAAATTAATTGACCAAGCATCTTCCATCTAAGCTAGAAGTGCCGACTTCTTAACTTCTCCAATGTCAAGTCTCAATGTCTCATTGCTGGGAAGCTTACAATATCAAGTGAGCATGATTTTGTACCTATTGACACTTGGGAAAAGCTTCTCAACACTTTATGTGAAGAGTACTATCCTCTTAAGCACTATCAGTACAAGTACATGAAATTCCAGCATTTGTTTCAATGCAAGGATCAATTGTTACAAGATATACCAAGTTGGACCAGTGCTGCCTCATGTGCTTGCATATTACAAAACTTCCACAACTCACATCTACCACTGCGCACATCAGTTGTTTAGAGTGATCAAGGCAAGACAATACACTAAACAAACTTTGTGGCACAACTTTCAACAACCTTGAGTTAAATTTCTACAACTAACTACAAACACAATGGGTGCCACCAATTCTAAAGAAACAGAATGATTTCCATCAACACACCTAGTCATGCACTCACCTCAGTCGTGCTAGTGCTATCACACAACTTTGCACCACACCACATAACAACACAGAAGTACCTTCATGTTATTCCATATAATGTCAGACAATCTTTTGTGGCATCACACTACAATGCCACCATGTCAATATGTTAATGCTATCTAAGAAAGGACTTCAATCAACACATAAGATCATATGAGGATTTGGGAAGATTTTATTTCAAAATTTAAAGAAATGGTTACAAGTCTCATGCTCCTAGGTTATATCATGGTTGTCTCATGAGGCCATAGAAGTACTCTAACACTTGGAACTAGAAATATTAAGGAGCATTACAATAGATAGCATAAGGATTGTGCAGACTAAATGTAGAATGATTTAAGATTGCAGTCATCAAGGGGCAATGGTTGCTGAATTTGAGTCATATGAATTTGGGATTAAGTATGGTCATATAAAATATGCTGACAATATGCTGATAATCAAACATCTAGGGCAAGCACAGTTGCATACACATTGCAGTTAAAGCAATTTAACCCGGACTGCAATCTTCAAATCCATCCCATTTATCTTCTTTCCTCGTAGACACAAATTTAGCATGAGCCTATTAGAGCTCCCCAACTTTGATTCATGCAAGACTGCATCTAAATAAACTTTGGTGGGGAGAGAAACTAGATTCTTTTCTTTTACAACGCCTAGAACAAAAAGATTTAATATACCATTATTGGGACCTTATCAGCCCTGACAGACCCTGACCCATTAGCATTTTTATTAGCAACACCAACTCTTGCCAAATCCACCAAAATGCCAACAAAGCCTCCAACCCCGTCACCCTGACCAGAGATTTGAACAAGGTATCCTCCTTATTGTGAAACTGTACACCTGGTACAGACTCCATTCCTTTTGCAAATTGCCTTATTCTGTCGACTGCCAAAGAGCACATGTAGAAAAGACTGGTTATCTCCAATTTCCTATTTTTATGGGTGACAATGAGATACTTGACAACCATTACCAACTCTTCACAAAGGTCAGCCAAGTCCACATTTTGGCGAAAACTGATAGAATCTCTTTCCTCAAAAGCTCTTCCTGCAAGCTAAAATCTAAGGTTCCAAAATACTCTATGCAACCTCTTGCAGCTCCACACCAGAAGAAAAAGGGCTGTCAATGTCCAACAGCACATGATTAAATATATTTATATTGAATTTTAAAATATTATAATTTAAATATATTCATAACTTAAATTCTAATCCAAATATTTTAAATATAATATATATTTAGCTTATGAACTTAAGTATATCATAAAAAATTTAAATACATTTAAATATTAAAATCTAATCTCAAAATTTTAAAATTTCAATATTAAATATTAATATAAGTTTATAATTTAAAATTTATAAATCTTATTAAACAAAAAATTAAGTCCATAGGCAGTAAGCCTACCTCAACCCAACACTATTGCTACCTGCCACAGAAGTTGACCCCATGGTAGCATTACACTCCAAAACTCGTGAGTAATCCCAAGTAATCTCAAACCACCATATTTTCCGTGTTGTTTCTTCAGCTTTTCAGATTTTGCGTGTCATTCCCTCGGTGTTTCAGAAAGTCATTTGAAACACTTTAATGAATACCTAACATCATTCTGGCTCACTTTCCACTATAAGGAAAAAGTAAAGCACATGAAGACTAGAAATTTTTTGCTTAGGATTAAGGCTAGGGCATTTAAAATTTTATTTCCAAGTTGTACTTTGAATAGATTTGTTTGAGTTAAAATTTCAAACGTTAATGAGGGGTTTTCTTTTAAGTCATACACTTATGAGGGGTGTCAATCAAAATATGGGGCTGCTCCTAAAGGTTGTTCTCCATGAAGGTAACACTTACCATTTTAGGACCCTCTTTTGATTTCTACACAAGTCTCTTCGATGAAAGTAAAATAGCTTTTTTAAAAACTTAAAAGACATACTCTACTTTTATAATTAGAATTTTTTTATGCACTATGTTTATTTCTAATATAAGAAAATCAAGATTTTCTCAATAAATACAGATATTATATCATTTTTTAGATTCCCAAGTTTCTTGCCAAGTTTTTCCCATCTAAACCCAGGATAATCTATGTTCCAAGGGGATGCATCCCCAAGGTTTTTTCAAGCATACCTGCACCAACAACATTTCGAGGGCTTGGGGATGTTTCCTAGCCATCTCCAATCCAAAAAAAATTGTCAGAAACGTTTTTGATACGTCGAGACAAGAAGGATGTTTACTCACAGAAGTAACTTGATTGAATGACACAGAGTAAACAAGAATAGAAAACTTACAGTATTACACATATCAAGTACTCACGATTACATATGCACAGAACAAAGTAGTATTATCATTCATTGAATAGCAATTAGTACGTTATATCGAAAGTCTGTGTTGTCCCTGACTACGAGTAAATTATGACATATATAGTTGTCAACATTGGTTGAGTACACCAGTTGTTGATAACTACCCGCTACAACCAATCTATGGTTGAGGACTTATTCAATTACAACACATAATAATTACCATTTGCTACATACAATAATATTTATTTATTTATTTATTTATTTATTTGGCCGGCTACATCAACCCCCCCAAAAAGAAAGTCGTCTTCTAGACGATATGACAACAAAATTGGGGACTTCCAACATAAGAAAGAGACTAGTGAGAGGAGGGAGGGTGATAAGACGTCCATAATGTAGGTGTAGAGTTGGTTGAATGTTGTTGGTGAAGGTGTTGAAGACAATGGTTGGCTGCCAACTCTTGCTCTCTAGCTTTTTTGACCATCTGCACAACTTCTCCCAACTACTTCCTCGATTTCTCCAATTCTTGGTCCCTCTCCTAAAGCATTGTAGTGGCCTTCTCCAATTCCTAAACCTTCCCCTGCAACGTACTATCTCTCTCAGCTAGTTGTGCCTCCCTCTCAACCAACTATTGCTCCCTCTACTGAACAGTTGTCTCCAAGGCAATCATTGTGCACGCTCAGCTGTTGTGACCTAATCCAATTGCTCTTGAGACTTTTGGATTTGGTCTGCCAACTCTCACCTAGTAGTCTCGGCTTATGTCAAGGCTCGATCTCTCGACTTTGTCACCTCCTGAATGGAAGCCATCTCTCATCGCCATCTCAAGAAGATATCCCTATAGCACTTCTCTATGCCATAAAGTGTTGAGAGCACTCAGCCATGTCTCCCAACTACCATGGGTTTGGAGCCAACATCTTGACCATCTCTCCTCTTGGCCACCCTTGCAAGATGAAACACCGAAAGAACTCGCCTTCGCATCCCTACTACATAAACGCCAGGATCCTCTCGTCTTCCTATGCTACTAAGGGATCATGTCCAATGTCCAACTGCTGTCCCAGCTCATCGACTTCGTACATGACTCTCACCATCGATTGAAGTTCACCCAAGTACCTTTGGACTGTACTAAGAGGGTCATAGGCATTTGGCCAACTAATCTCAAAGAAAACTCCATTGGATTCATCCTCATTGGACTACTCTCTTGACTACTCTAGATGTGAGTCTGGTGCTACCTCCATGGGGGTGTCTTTGTCTTCCGATCATGAGGGTTCAGGAGGTGGAGCTACAAGCTAGGTGGGTGGCTGTACTGGTCATGAAGGCTCTGAAAGCAAGGACTGCACCAACCGTGAGTGCTCTAAAGGCCCTGATGTGTCTACTATGATGGTCACCAGCTTTGGCTGTGGTGGTGCCTCAACACTCTTAGCCAATAGCCCAGGTGACTGTGGTGGCAATGCATCGAGTGGTGCTCCCATCATGCCTGGCCAATTATCTATGTCCCTATCGTCCTCCTTTTCCAGTAAAGTATTTTGGGTTGTCACTACTGGCGGAACTACAACTGGTAATGATGTTGGTAGTGGTGTTGCCACTAGTAATATAACGGGGGCTACTATGATGGCTGACTGTATGGGTATGGCTAGCTAAACTAGTATGGCCTCTTTGATGTCTTCCTAAGAGCCTGCTTCCCCCACCAACAACACCTCCTCTATACTCATCTTTGAAGAGGATGATAACTTAATGGCCTCTCGATCATCTCCAGTGAGCAAAGGAGTGCCTTCGTGCTTCAATTTCTTTGTTGGTGGTGTCAAATGAGGTGTCTCTTCACCTATCATCTGTACTCCCAAATTGGCCTAGTAAAATATTGTCAACCATCTGGCATCTAGTTGGCCAATTGGCTGAAATATTCCCTAGTTATCCAAAGGCACCTGTGTATATATAGCATCCAGTAGCAACCCGATGGCGTGTTGTGTCATATAGAAAGCTTTGTGCTTCAAGCACAAGAACTCTCGTATCCTCTTTGAGAGCAAACTGGCCCAGTTATATACTCTACTTGTACTCAGCCTCGTCATGAGCACGACCACCCAAACAACAATATTCAACACTCTACTAGCGCCTATTAACTTGCACTTGATCAAGTCCAAGAGACAGTTCCATTCAATGATGGCAAGAAAATTCTTTCATAACCCTTTGTTTCCCTCAATCTGTATACTATCTTTTTCTTGTTGTGTGAGGGGTCCGCTCAACACACTCTCACCAACAACTTCTCCTTTAGTTGTTGGGACATTTTTCCCGAAGGCTTGGATGTTGAAGCTCCTCTGGAGGGTATCTCGAATACCCTAGTGAATTCAGAGGTTGCGTAAGAGGTAGTCACCCGAAAACCTCTATAGTTGATTAAAACTTGTGGGGGTGTTTGTCATAATGCAATATCATTTGACGCAGATATGGCTCAAAGTCCCGAGAGTTAAAGAATGGCAACTGCGTTGCCTTGTCCACCTACACATGCTGAAGCGCTATTTTCAAGATGTGATCGTCTTGAGTTGCCAACCACCATGAGCGACATTCTATGCTATTGAGACTCTCCCAAGCAATGTTATTTGTAGTCATTGTATCGTCATCCTTCCCCTTCACCATTTTCCCTATTGCAATTCGAGGTCAAAATGGTGGTGGTCGTTTCCCTTTGTTGCTACTGGCAACAATAAGTTTTTTGCACTCTCGAATACAATTTAAATACACCTTTGGAAACGGTTGAAGCAACTGAATTTTTTAATCTGGCAACCCTCTTTTTGATAATGCCACTCTCTTGATGATTCCCTTCGTACAGCGTATGGCCTTGTACGTATTGTCCTCTATTTTATCCTTTGTGCCATGCTACTCACTGGATGTGTGTGAGCTCATACAGTGTGTTCTACCTTCACAGTTTCCTTTGTCCCAACACCTTTAGTTGTACCACGTACGATGTTCCCCTTTCCTGATACATGACCAGTCGTATGACGTACAGTATCTAGTCTCACTGATTTGATGCCAGTCGTACGACGTACGGTATTCACTCTTTGATTTGTCTCTAGCCATACAATGTACGACGTAAATCTTTGTACCATGTGCGTTGTGTACTTCCAACAGTCTAACCTTCCATACGGTATTCTCTGTTCTCCTAGTCATACGATCTACTGTTTCCTATCACGGTACGATTTCCGCCTAGTGAGACCTTCGTCTACCCTCAAACCCCCGTATGAATTTTGTTGTTGTGTGTCGCCTTCTAATTTTTGTACATCGTACGACCTGCAATGGAATGTTAGTTGTATATCTTGCTAGTCGTACGATTTGCAACTCTCCTCCTAGTGTTGTACAGTGCCCTTCTGTGTTCGTCCTTCTCTCGAATGATCTTGTTGCTCATATGATTTGCCCCCTAATTCGAATGTTCTTGTTGCTTGGACGAAACCTGGCAAACTCTATGGTTGAGCTTACAGCCATGTCGACCTTGGTTTAAAACACATTGGGCATGTTCCCAACAATAATGTGCCTTTCAGGGTTATTTGTATCAATGAAGTAAAGTAAAATCTCTACTTGTAAAAATAAGTGAAAGATACATTAAGGAAAAAAAAACTAGTCCTAAAACATTACAAAGAACACAATGATGTTGTATTCTACTGAAATTTGTTTCAATAGAAAATATGTTTCCTTTCAAACAATGTCTATTAGGGAGAGATTTGTACGTACTTGAGAAAATCAAGTAACTTTTGTTGTAGTTGTGTCAAAGCTTCCTCTTCCATATTTACATAAACTAACAACTCAGGCAATTTCACTGCAAGACCATAGAATTTATTTAAATTAGTGACAAATTGGTAAAAGCATTGATACAACCACCTAAACCACAAGAAGAAAGAAGAAAAGACAGTTACTCATTACCTATTGATGATTGATGATTTGTTTAGGTTAGAAAGCATTCAGATAAATAAAAAATGTTTCAGTTCATGACAATCCACCAAGTCATACAAATCTAGAAGTCTGACAAGCTTATATAGATGAATAGAGCCGAATTTGGTAATGTTGCAGATTACACTTATATTGCTGAAGAAATAAGACATTAAAATAATGTTGATCTGATGATGGTAATTTATGTTTTTCAAATAAGGCTATAATGGATGTTATCAAAACACCAGTCATTTTTACCGGATGAAGATTAACATGAAATTAAATCTGCAAACAAACAGTATCAAGAGATGAAAACTAAGACCATACCAAAAAGGCGAAGTAAATGCTCAGCCCCATACACAGTTGATGGAGCTACATTATTGCCTTCAGGAACTGCATCACTGTATTGTTGCCTTTCCTGCTTATACAAGAGCATTGAAGGCAATGCCCTGTCAAAGTAGCTGCGGACACCACTCAGTATTTCCACAACAGAATCACCAACCCTGCAGTCATAAACAAGCTTCAAAATAGACTTCAAACATATGGTAGAAACCCAAACATAAGTTGATATTAGATTTTAAATCCCTTTTATCCTATTCAAGATCTGTTTGAGTCCCACTGACCTACTTTTGGTCATCTGTGGGTATCAATATGACTTCTTTCATTCTTCTGTATTTACTATTTAGAAACACATAAAGCATCTGCATTAAAATCATATTGCATTTGCTTTCATATATATGATCATAAACAGTTCCCACCACTCATACTGATCTATCTACGATTCTACAAGGTACATGAACTACGTGAACGAATATGAAATCCTTCCTCAAAAAGAAAGAAAACCATTTCAAAACCGTTCACTATAATTGTCTTCCTCCAATTAGTATATTCCATGAAACCTTGAGGTGTTAATATGCATTCATTCTGTTGATAACATGCAAATGCCAATCACAGACACAGTGTAAGCAATTCTGTTTCATTGCAATTGTAAGATTATCAGCATCACAATTCACCTTCAAGCCATGCAAATATACAATCAGCAGTATTCTAGGATAAATATGTAATTGTATTAAAATAAAAACAATGTAAACATAGCCACTAGCAGCAATTTCTTTCTACAGTCAAGTAGCAGTTATACTCTCGGAAAGATTATTGTACATAAAATATTTAGTAGAACGACAAGCCAAGTGTCAAGAGTGTGGGATAGTTTTATGTTTCTTTTCTAATATCATGTCCAGCAATTGATATTCTCACCATAAAGATAATGATATTTATACTGCTGTCTGAGTAACATGTGCAATCATCTTTGTATGATGCCCCCATGAACCATTCAATATTCTCTTTCACTGCTCAATGAAAACCCAAATAAAATTTAATTCTCTTGCCTTGAAATTTACAAATATGATGGATGTGAACTACTTATGACTATTAAGATGGGAAGTAGACACACTTTGAAATGAGGCCCAAAATGATCGCCACAATTTGAAATCAAGCATGGCTTACAAGAAAGCAAATGTTAATGCCAAACTTGGCTAGCCTAATTATGACGAAGACTAACTACCATTGCTAATTCCAGAATCTCAAATGGGATCCTATCATAGATAAGTGTAAAAGATGATAAAAACTAGGGATAATGCATATTCTCAATACATACACATTGCAAGAAAATGCATGTGATGTGGGCACTGGAACATTTGGGGGAAGAATAAACCCATGGACACTTGTTTATTAAACCTTACTCCCATGAACAAAAAAATATAATACCAAATTCTCCCTGGTCTTCTCTCTGAGACTGTCTTATAATAATTTGAAAATAGGCTGGGTGATTTTAGGGTTAAGTGAAAGACATGTTTGGAGTTGTAACATAGAAAATTCCATGAACTCTGATCTCAGTATATATCTTAGTCAGTCATATTCCGA
Source organism: Sequoia sempervirens (assembly GCA_007258455.2). Classification (NCBI taxonomy): domain Eukaryota; kingdom Viridiplantae; phylum Streptophyta; class Pinopsida; order Cupressales; family Cupressaceae; genus Sequoia; species Sequoia sempervirens. The sequence continues at coordinate 68,154 of VDFB02275239.1, read as the reverse complement.
ATGTAAATTAAAGTATTTTGTCTACAAATGAACAGTACATGATTATATCGCATTCCTTATTTATCCTCCATAATTTTTTAAGCATGAAAATATTAGAAACCATTACTGATCATATCTAAGATCTGCATTGGTAACAACATTGGTTATAGCTAAGATTGAAAGCAGGAAAAAAAATCTCAAAGGAAAATCTTCCAACAAAACTCTAGAATAGAAGTGCTAAAACTAAAGTCACCAGAACCAGCTACCAGGGTAAAAACACTTGGCAGCTCATAGCATGACTTCTATTCTCCTTACTCTCTTATCTACTGTACAGTTTCTATTTGGATTGATATTATCTAGAATTAATTGTATCATGTCCTCTTTTATTTCTGACATTTCTGATCAACCTTCTAGACCCCTTGTGATCATATGACAAGGTATTATACAGGTTGCTTTCACCTATAGATACCAATTACAGGGGTGTTTTGGAGTGTGATGCCAAGTCTGACATTTTTATACTAAGTTGCTGGTTCTGGTACGGGATCGGGTATGGGTACAGTATAGGGGTACGCTGAAACGGCAATTTTTTTCTTGGGTATGGTACATTTGGGTATGGCTGCATAATATATTATACAGAATTGTAAATACATTTGATAGTATGATACTTCATCATTGATCAATGGTAGTGATAAAGATAAATGCCAATTGATAGTTAAAGTTTTCAATATTATGTCATATATCATATATGTCTAGGGTTTAAGTTTCACTTTTTGCAAGTTTTTTTAATGTTTTAAAGTGCTTTTTTGGCGCCCCCTGGGCATTGGCACCCATGGGAGCGCCTAGGAACGCCCTGGGTTCCCTGTGGGTATGCAGAGTGATAAAGATAAATGTCAATTGATAGTTCGAAATTTCAATATTATGTCATATATCATATATGTCTAGGGTTTAAGTTTCACTTTTTGCAAGTTTTTTTAATGTTTGAAAGTGTTTTTTGGCACCCCCTAGGCATTGGCACTCATGGGAGAGTCTAAGAGCGCCCCGAGCGTTCCCCCGGGTGCTCTTGGACCAGAACGCTCCCAAAGCAAGCACAGGGACTCTTTTAAGAGAACCCAATAACTTAGTTTTTATATATAGTAACAATTAAATGTATTATTCATTGTTATGGCCCATATTATCTTTATTATGCCTATGCATAATAGGTTTGTCCCCATTTGTTACTCAAATTTCAACCATCATCCTTATCAATTTTATTCTTATGTTGTTCAATTTCAATTGCCTCACTTACATGGTGTTCCTTGCAGTGATCTTCCCTAGCCAATACCTTTGCCTTATTAATGTAAATGTCATGTTTTGTTGGAAGTGAACATTCTAACATCTACTAGAGTTGATTTCCAGCCCTATCATGAGATCCCCACAATGTTCTTTGATCCTAGTTTGATAGATCTCCAGCTTAACTAATTTATGGTCCTCACCATTTCTTTGCTTAGGATCTAATGATCTCTGGTTAATTGAAAATTATTTCAATTCCTTTTCTTCTCAGGGTCTTGGATTTTTGCCGATCATACTCTCAATGTAAGGAATAAAGGCCTTGTTAGCATTTGAAAATGTCACTTCTATCTGTAAAATTGTATGTGACTTGCCCGATGGATAGTGACAATTTGACAGAAGGATTAATGGAGGGGAGAACCCAAAGGTTTTATCAAAAAACCCTAGACATACAATTTTCACAAAAGCATGTTGTAATTGTTCCAAATGCTAGAGTAAGAGTTTTGTATGTAATCCATAAGAAAATATCTAACTAAAGATGTGTAATCATCAAACTTTGAATCCAAGTCTAAAAACAAAGACACCATGAAAGTAATGATGTTGATTGTGAACAAAAGAGTCAATATCTTCCTAGAATCAAAACAAGGGAACCATCGATATCCCTCTCTACAATTAATGGGCTAGACTATTTTAACACCTTCAAGATTTCGCCCATATTAGAAAAAAAATGATTTTTTGTCATGGTCACCCTTAATATCCACAACAAGAAGCAAATTCATGAATCGGGATTTCATTTAAATATCACTAATATTTTTTCCATTCTAGCCTCTAGGCCATCACAACATGAAATGCCTAGGAATTATGCTTAATGTGGAACCTATAACATGGAACCTTTAAGTGTCTAATTTTACCCTTAAAATGAATTCTATGTTGTTGATATTAGGGGAATGGATGTTGTATTGGGTGCTAGACAACTATACTCATTACAAACATATTCCACAAAGCAAGATTCTTATCTTCAAGCAAGGAGATTGTGGATATACTAGCAAATCTTCACCTCTAAGTGATATCCAAATTGTTGATTCAAGTTACATCAATAAAATATTCAAGAAGAGGCATTTTGGATTTACAACCCATTATATTGTATGGATTTAGATCCTTCTAATCCATTGAGCAATTCTCAAGAACTTTAAAGTTGCTTTGCAGGTATAAGATAGTTTTTCAAGACCTAAGTAAGGATTTACCAGCAAATGAGGGGTTGGAACATATAATTGAGCTTGATGTTACCAAGGGCCCAATAGTGGCACAATCCTATCAATACAAGCATTCTTAGAAATCAAAGATTGAAAAGCTTACACCAAAGCTATTGGAGGTTGAGATTGTCCTCCCTGGTAAGATTCCTTATGCTACACTACTAGTCCTAGCTGGAAAGAATTATGCATCACATCATCTTTCTATTGATCATTGAGCACTAAAGAAGATTACCATTAAAAACAAGTTCCATATGCTAAGGATGAACGATCAGCTTGTGAGTTACGTAAGGCAAATTATTTTTCAAAAGTAGACCTCAAACCTAGATAGTATCAAATACCAATCCTAATATAAGATGAGGAAAAGATAGCATTCCAAAATCATTAAGGTCATTACAAATCACCAATCATGACCTTCGGTTTCTACAATGCCCATGCCGAATTTCAAGCAATAATGAACAAGATATTCAAAAAATTCCTTAGTAAGTTTGTTTTTTTATTTTTGTATGATCTCCTTGTTTACAGTAAACCATTAGCATCCAATTGAATGCATAAGAAAACTATGCTCAATATTTTGGCTAAAGAGAAATTGTATGCCAAAATGTCTAATTGTGTTTGCTTAGAAGTTACTAAAATATTTGGATAACATTATTTCTGCTTAAGGGGTGAACTCTGAATCCAATAAGTTAAAGGCAGTATGTGATTGGCCAGCAGTTTCTTAGGCTTGATAAGTTTCTACCAGAGGTTTGTGATAATTTTTTATGCCATTGCCTATACATTGACTACGTTCAACAAAAATGATCCTTTCAACTGCTCTCTAGAAGCTTAAAATGCTTTTGAGCTCAAGATGGCTCTAATGATTAGTCCAAAGCTAGCAAGTTCCAATTTCTCTGCTCCATTCATCATCAAATCTGATTCTTCTTAATTTGGATATGATGAAGAACTCTCTCAAGATGATAACGCCATTGCCTTTGAGAATGGGAAGCTTAGTTTGTCAACATATAGAAAGGAGATATTATCCATTCTACAAGCAATAGCCAAGTGGTATTAAATTCTATTGGAGAGAAAATTATTTGTTAAAACTTACCATCTCAACCTTATGCACTTGTTGACTTCAGTCACACTCAAAAGGGGGCAACTACTGTGGAAGGTCATTTGTATGCATATGACCTTGAAATACTTTTATGAGAAAGAGAAAGAGAAAGTGCTGGCAATTTCACTATCATGTCAAGAGAAGTCACCATGTTTCATGCCAGTATTAGCAAAATTTATTGGCTAAAAGATCTTCATCAAAATTATTGATCAGAGAGTGAAATTGTAGAAGGAACATAAAGGATTGATCAGTTCGCAATGAAGACATCTTCTTTTGTATAGGAGTGGAGACATAGATCCCCACATGCAAATCACGTTGGTTTCAAAAAATCTACAAAATGATCACCTACAATTTCTGCTAACAGAACATGAATGAGGATATTTGGCAATTTGTGGCAAAATGTAGCATGTGTCAATGAATCAAATCCAAGAGAATCAAATTCCCAAGTCTCTCCAACATATTGTCATTCCTATTTGAAATTGGTCAACTGTATCAATAGAATTTATCTCAACTCTGCCAAGGTCACAAGGCAAGGATAAAATATTTCTTGTGGTAGATTGGATGACCAAGTAGCTCATTTCACTCCTATGACAAAACAAAGATTCAATGGACCTAGAATTTCTCAACATCATTTCCAACATGCATTCAAGCAACATGAGATCCCACAGATTACCATTTGTGATTGGGGGCATAACTTCTGAAGCAAGTTTTGGTAGGAATTGTTTTGATTAGCAAGAGTAACATTTAAAATGACTAGTTACTATCAACCCCAAATATACGGTTAAGCAAAGACAATTGATAAATGTTAAAGGTACCTAACGATGTATGCAAGGGATAAATAGAGCAAGTGAATTGAATGGCTATATCTAGTCGATATTGATACAGAACCACATACCACTTAGCCACAAACATGTATCCCTTTCAATACTGCATAGGTAGATGTCCCTAATACACTTTATAGGGTAGTACAAAGGGGGACAATCCCTGCAACTCTGGAGGCATTAGAAGCAGCAGGCATACCAACATATAAGAGCAAAGCTTTTAAATGGGGAACATGGTGTTTGTTCGATTGCAGACATGCAAATAAATGATGCTAAAGGTGAAGGAGAAGCAGTAGTTCCAAACACTGTTATATGGCCCATAAAGGATTCATCAGAATTTCAAGAAAGTGGCATACGTACTAGATATCTGAAACAAAAGGAGAATTTATGATGTCTTCCATGTGTCATGTTTAAAGAAGGTGTAAGCATGCATAGTACTACCAATCCATAAACTTGGTTATACCATACTACAGTCATCAACATACAAATCTAAATGAAGGAAATTAACATTTTAGACTTTGGCAATCAATATATTGAACTTGGATGGAAAACTGAGACCAATGATCATCACAAAAGAAGACTCAAGGATTTGACCTTGGGCATCCATGTAGATCTAGAGAAAATCAAGGTGATTCGAGGATACTCGTTTCTACATAACATCACTGACGCATCTTTCTCAAATTTGCAAATTTCTACAACAAATTTGTCCTTGGATTCTCACACATCTCTTGGTTGCTCAATCAAATAGTGTGCACCAAAGTAACATTCACTTGGACACCTACAAAAGAGTGTGCCTTCAATGAGCTCAATTTGGACAGCTCCATGTTTAGTTTTCACTACTTGTAGAAGAAGTGATGGGGGTCGTCACTAATCAAGAAAGAGTGAATGAACATAGTGCAACCATGCAAGTCCCAAAGAACCTTATGTGTGCCTCGACAACACTCTACATTAGAACACAAGATCCAGTAGCATCACACACAACTTCAAACAAGTCACTACATTGCATGCCACCATGCATGACTCAACGCACCTATGCTGGCCATTTGCCAATCCTACACAAATGGCATCCAAATAAGGTTTCTTCTTCATAGCATGGGATTAGAACACCAATTGGCAAGTAGTTCTAGGAAATCAGATAGCTGAATATTCTAGGCAAACCAGTTTTATGTGCTTACCTCTTTCTGGTTGTAGGAATTTGCATTCCTAAACTTGTTATCTGTAACATCCAATTGTACCCTGTTCATTTATGTTTGATAGAAGTGGCACATATTTGCTATAAATCTTCTGCTCTCTTGTCGATTGTGTATGGGATTATTTTGTTTCATGTTTTCCTTTGGATAATCTATAAACTTATCTTTCACTAAGAGTGGATTGTCAACCACTAGGATCCAAATCTGCAACACTCAAAAGTGACATATTCATGAGCAACCATCTAAACTTGCCATTGCTTTGAAGAACATGCCAAGACAAGTAAGGATTCCACAGAGTTCTAAAAAAATAAGCCCCCATTCCCATTCATAGAATTTGCTAAGTTGTATTTTTGGGGTGTCAATTTGTACCATATCTTGTAACTTCACAGTCATGGGTTCCATTCTCAACATCCACACCACTCATAACTCATAACTCACAATTTTAACTACTTTTGGGAACAAAGTTTGTGAATTACTAGTCTCTATCTCTGTTAGCCTTGGGGACAAAGCTCTCTATGAGGAAGGGCACGTTGTGTACCTCATTACACTATCATTTTTCTGGCTGTTATTCCTAACCTAAAAGATGTATCTCTTTTCAACCCTATTTTGTTAATGCATTACGAACTGTCACTATTGTGTGAGTACTTTTGTGTTACAGCCAAATTTGCAGGTGCAGCCCATATCAGGTGACCATTTCCATCTTTGCATACTTGTAGTTTAATATTCTTTCTGCATCTTCTTTTGTGATTCGTTAAGGAATGCAGCAGGAACGTCTTCAGAAAACTTTAAAGAACTTCGAATAAAGTACAGACAATAATGATAAAAGACAGGTTGATTTAAACATATAGTTTTCAAGGATCCAAGAGCTAGATTTTTGAGTTTGTCAAAAAGTTTCACTTGCCACTTCCCATTTATCATCCATTATGTTGACTCATGAATGTTGTAAATTGGTGTTGGATGAAGTGAGAGAGGTGTTATTACTAAATTACAGTATTGTTTCATTATTGAGACATTGGTTTAATTGATGATGGATATTGTAGCCCCATGATATGGCACGGCATCTAACTTAACCAATCAATCTATGCATATGGGTGCCTAAGAGCGTGAGATTTGCATGAGTCATTATTCTGACTATTAAGTTATACTGATTCTTTCTCAGCTAATATAAACATCGGGTGTTAATTAATCCTTTATATCAGTCCATACAATGTTAATATATGCACCAAATCACTATGCAGATAAAAATGTATCAGGTCCTAGGTTACACTTCAAAGACCGTAAAAAAGGTTCAAAATAAAGGGATGCAATTAGATGAACTCTTTATATATTACCAAGAAATCAAGGAGGTGTGAACTCTCGCGAACTTAAGAAGTCAAGATGCCTATTTCGCCTCATTGTCCCTTTTTTGGGTCTTTGCATGGCAATTAGCCATGGAAGGTGTTGGCATTTATAGTTTTATACTGAATCCCTGTAGCTGAATCCCAAATGGACGATCCTTCCTAATTTGCTCTTACTTTGGCCATTTTTCTACCTTGGAAAGCATCTAAAATGGGAAAGCATTACTTTATAGCTGTAATTAAATTCTTCTTAAAACAAAGGACACAATTAGAGATCAGACATTCTGGTGGAATTCATATATTAAAAGTCAATTATCAGTCAAGAATTGAGGTTAATCTATTATGCAATGGTCTAAAAAATAAATTGACTTTTTGTGATATTTGTTCCTTATATCAACACCCATTAGTCAATTGGAACAAGATAAAATGCAGATTATATCTGAATTAATTCAAATAACACATTTTTGTTCTTAAAAAAGGTTTTGATCCCTAGTGTTGCCCCTACTGTTGATATAACTGGTAGTCAAGATGATCAATTTGCCATCCCCTCTGTTCCTGCCACCAACTTGACAAGAGATTGTGCTCATTTAAGAGCTTTATTTTTTCCTTGTGGTTGATAGCTTTGTCATAGGGTTCGCCAAATTTTATGTATGAAGTTTCAAATTCGGAGAATTCCTATAAAATCTAAAAAAATTGTTTTGATTCGCCCTAAAGTTCATAAGGAACAAAGCTTGGATGTTTTTTATTAATACACATTCTCAAGGAAGAGGTAGGAAGCCCGGGTGAAGTCCATCGGGCCTGAATATGATGGTAAACAACGGAAATGGTGTGTTCTCCTTCATTCTCCTCTCCATGTATTGGCAAGCACAATTTCAAATCATGTAGACAAAAGTCACACGAGTGAAAATAGAAGTCTGCACTTGCCTTAGGGAAGGGATGACAAGTCAGTAACAAAAGGAAGGGAGGGATCTCAAGCTACAACTCCCCTTATTCTTTAATATTTTAAAATATTTAAATTGGATTTTAAATTATAATCTAAGTTGCCGAATTGGGTACCGATACCGACATGGGTTGGGGGTGTTTAATTTTTTTTTGTTGGGGGTGGGGGGGGGGGGGTTTGGGTACATCCATACAAAAAACATATAAAAATCATAGATGTACCTATTTGGAGCCTAAAAAGTAAAAACAAGAATTAAATTTAGAATACCTCATATCATGCATATGCTAAACAAAACTTAGAACTACCATAAATTTAAAAACAATTAATAAACAATAAAATTATAAATTATAAATATTTAATTTATTAATATTATTAAAAAATTAAAATTAAATTAGTGTAATTATAATCTTAAATCATTAATTTATTAAGTATTGAGCTAATAGTTAGAAGATTTATTAATTTATTAAATTATTTATTATTATTTTTTTTGGAATGGAGCTAATGATCAGGATAAGATACCTCTCCTTGTGTGGGAGAAGATTTGTAGGGCGAAAAAGAAAGGGGGAGCAGGTCTGCGAGACTGGAACATTATGAATGAGGCCTTGGGTGCAAAACTAGTGTGGAATATTTATTCCCAACCTTCCCAATTGTGGGTGCAGATTTTGAAAGCAAAATATTTAGACACAATGGAAGATTGCAAAAATTTTACAATGCAAAACCCTCCCACTGATTCAGCAATTTGGAACTTCATTATCTCTTGTCAACAAGTTATAATTGATCACATAAGTTGGCAGATTGGGAATGGCTTGAAGGCCAAGTTTTGGGAAGATTCATAGGAGGGCTTACCAATTTTGAAAGAGAGAAATGATTTGCATGAGCTGAGAATTTGGTTCACGCAACATTGGGGTGAAAAGGTAAGTGATTACCTGGAATTCAGAGGAGTTGATCTGGGCAGTGAATGGGGATGGAAATCTCTTCAGATTGCAGGGTTATCAGATCATCAGCGGGCTCTAATGCAGGAGGTTTTTAATTCTAGGAAGATTGTGAGGTCGAATAAGGAAGATAAAGTGGTATGGTGTGGTGCAGTGAATGGGAAGTACTCTGTAAAACTAGGTTACCAATTTTTAGACATAGAGGCAGGGGTTGAGAATTGGCCGACCAGCTTATGCTGGGGGAAAGAATGCCTTGCCTAAGGCAGGGACTTTTGCATGGTTGGCCATTAGAGATCGCATTTTGACAGGAGAAAGAAGGAAACATTTAGGTTTTTGTGGACCAACTAAATGTGTGATGTGTGGAGAGGCAGAGGAGACAAGGGATCATTTGTTGCTTCACTGTAGAATGGCATCTTCTTGTTGGGAAATGTTGAGGAGATCATTAGGGTGGCAAGGCCCTACTCCGGACACTTTGAAGAGGGTTTTTGAGGGATGATCGTTGATAAGATAAAAGTCAACTTTGTCTTGTATTTGGAAGATCAGCCCTTCGATCGTAGTGTGGGAAGTATGGAAAGAAAGGAATAGAAGAAGATCAGCCCTTCAATTGTAGTGTGGGAAGTATGGAAAGAAAGGAATAGAAGAATTTTTTTAGACAAAGAAGAATCCTTAGAAAGGTTACAGTGGAGAATCAATAATGCGATAGAGGAAGTGGCTGGAGCGGCAGCATCACAGTTTTTCAATCTAGGAGTTCCCTTTACACAGGAAGACAAACACTTTCAGGCACAATGGTCGAGGATTCACCTCCGGCCCATTAAGGGGACTAGTTGGGTTAAACCAACTGCAAAGTTGTCCATGGTGGTTGCATGGGAAAAGCCAAGGGAGGGCTGGTGGAAAGTTAACTTTGATGGAGCATCAAAAGGGAATCCTGGACCATCAGGTGCAAGATTCATCATCTGAGATTGGGAAGGGAATGTAGTAGCATTTGGAGCAAAAAAGTTGAGGGATGGAACCAATAACATAGCTGAAACCTCAACAGCATTGTTGGCAGTTAAATTGGGCAAGAAACTGGGAGCTTCAAGAATACATTTAGAAGGTGATTCACTCATCATTGTACAAGCCATAATGAAAGAGGAAATAGGTGCATGGCACATTCAGAATACAATTGCAAAAATTATAGAAGAATTAAACTCATGCGAAGATTTTGTTGTAAGTCACATAAGGAGAGCTGGTAATTTGGAGGCCGACATCTTGTCGAATTGGGCTATAAATTTTAGAGAGGTTGGGGAAATAAGAATTGAGGACTTAAGAAGTGTGGTTTTTTTTTAGAGTAAGTTTTAAAAAGTTGGCAAGGACGCGGCATTAATGAAGGGAACTAGTGGGCAGATCAAAGTTATTTGAAATGACTGGAGAAACGATGCGGAAGGTGGTGGTGGCAACTCCAGTACGAGGGGCCATTAAGATCAGAGTGCGGTGTAAAGGAATTAATTACTTCTCGGCCCTCGATTAGCGAAGATAATAATAGTGTTTGGCGTGTAGGAGGCTTAAAGCAGTGTGGTGGTTGTGGTAGCGATGTTGCAGCAGACATCAAATGGAGGCCAATTTCACACTTCAATCGAGAATGCAACTAACTCCTTTCTATGGTGATGCCTCTGATCAAAGATTAATGGGAATGTTTTTATTCATTGATGGGAGGTTGGTGCAAAGTGTGTGGATGATTGTGGGGAAGTCTTTTGGAAATCTTAGGCATAGATATAGGACGAACATGGACATTTACTCGCTGATAGTAGCATGGGGTTTAGAACTGGAAGAACCGATAAGCACAATGAGAGAAGTGATGAAAATGATAGTGCATGAAGACTTCTTGGAAGGACTGGAAACAATTTTAGAATGGGCAGTACCAGGTGAAGGCTTGGACATCCGAGAAGGTATGGAGAACGTAGAATTGGAAGGGGCAGAAGGATGCATTCCTTTCATGCGCTGGCCGGAGGATGCAATTAAAAACCAGTGCAGGGAAGAGGCAAGGCTAGGTTGGCAAGCTCTAAAGCTCTTTATAGAGTTGATAAAGGTAGAAGCCATTATTGCCCAGGTGAAAGAGGAAGCGAAACGGAAGGAAGCTGAAGGAAAGAAAGCGAGGCAACGAAGGGTGAAAGCAAAGAGGAAATTGGGTTCTACAACAGGTAGCACAAGTTAATTTCATGGCATTTTTGAGTTTTTGTAGAAGAAACGTATGACTGTTACTTCTTTTTTTGGCGTTTTGGGGGTTGAACCCTATTGAGGTTAATTAGAGTTTTTAATGTAATGGGTAAAAAACTGTTTGAAATTATGTAAATACATGTATGACAGTTACAGATGGAAGTTGAATTGTTTTTAGGTGGGTAGGGTTACAGTTTCTGTAACTAAGCATGTTAAGATGCTTTTGAAAAAACTTCATTAGCTGTAGGAGCTTTTTGGATGGTAGATGAAATTATGAGGCAAAGAATGTAATCTTTTTTTCAAGCAATACAAAATCCTATTACCGACCAAAAAAATATATATATTTATAAACAATATTATTATATATAATATAATATATACAAATTACAATATTATTATATATAATATAATATATACAAATTACAATATTATTATATATAATATAATATATACAAATTGCAATATAATAATTTGATTTATTTTTGGTAGGTAATAGGGTTTTGTATTACGTGTAAAAAAGATTACATCATCTGCTTCAATGATTTCATCAACCATCAAAAAAAATTCCTACAGCTAACCAGTTTTTTCACCAAAAGCATTTTAACATGCTTTGCATCAGAAACTATAACCCTACCCACCTAAAATCTGTTCAAAATCTATCGGGACCAACCTTACATACATCCACATAAATTTCATACAGTCATTTAACCCATCACACTATTCCCAATACATCCTCAACTGGGTTCAACCCTCAGCAAAGCAAAAAGAAATTAATGTAACAGTAATACATTACTTCTGCAAAAAGTTAAGAGAGCTACATAATTTAGCTTGTGCTACCCGTTTCCGGTCCAAATTATCTTGCCGTTTTCACCCTCCGCTGCCTCGCGTTTTGTCCTTCGGCTTCCATGCACTTTACCTCCGCTTTCGCCTGGGCTATAATGGCTTCCACCTTCATAAGCTCTACAAAGAGCTTCAGAGCTTGCCAGTCAAGCCTTGCCTCTTCCCTACATCAATTTTTTATTTCTCCCTTCAGCCAATGCACGAAAGGAACGCATCCTTCTGCTCTTTCCAATTCCTCATTCTCAAAGCCTTCCCGAATGTCCAAACCTTCACCTTGAACTGCCCATTCTAGTATTGAATCCAACCCTTCCAAAAAATCCCTATGCACAATCATTTCCATCACTTCCCTCACTGTGCTTGTTGATTCTCCCAAGTCCAAACCCCATGCAACTATCAAGGAGTATACATCCATGTTCATCCTATACCTATGCCTTAGATTTCCAAAGGATTTCACCAAAATCATCTGCACACTTGGCACCAATCTCACATCAGTGAATAAGGACATTCCCATTAATCTTTGCTTAGAGGCATCACCATGAAACAGGTCCAGTTGCCTCCTCGACCGAAGAGTGAAATTGGCCTCCATTAAACATTCTTGCACTTCAGCCGCCACCACAACCAAACTATCTTTGTGCCTCTCACCACGCCAATCTCCAATAATTACAACAAAAAACAAGGGCCAAGAGGTAATAAATTTCCTAACGCAGCCAACATCATTCTTAATTATCCCTCGTACTAGGGATGGCACCGCCAGCATCCGCATCGTTCCTCCAGTCATGTCAACTTGCTTCAATCTGCCCTCAAACTCTCTTAATTAATGTCGCATCCTTACCATCTTTACTATCTCAATCCATTAAAACCACATGTCTTAAATCTTCTATTCTTAATTCATCAACCTCACTGAAAGTTAAAGCCCAATTCGACAGGATGTCGGCCTCCAAATTACCAGATCTTCTAATGTGACTTACAACAAAATCTTCACATGCGTTTAATTCCTCTCTAATTTTCACAATTGTATTCTGGATGTGCCACGCACCTATCTCTCCCTACATTATTGCTTGAACAATGATGAGTGAGTCACCTTCCAGATGTATTCTTGTAGCTCCCAGTTTCTTACCAAGTTTAATCGCCAGTAATGTTGTTGAGGCTTCAGCTATGTTATTTGTTCCTTCCATCAGCTTCTTCACCCCAAATGCTACTACATTTCCTTCCCAGTCACGGATGATGAACCCTGCACCTGATGGTTCAGGGTTCCCTTTTGATGCACCATCAAAGTTTACTTTCCACCAGCCTTCCCTTGGCTTCTCCCATGCAACCATCATTGACACCTTTTCAGTTGGTTTAACCCAACTTGGCCCCTTAACGGGCAATTTGATTTATGTTTTTTATTTTAATATTTATAGTTTAATTATATTAATAATATAAATAAATAATAAATATTATAGTATTTAGTAATTATATTAATAATATTAATAATTAATAAATGTTTATTATTACATTAAGAATAACTAATTTAATAATTATGAAACAAATTAAATAAAAAATAAATTATATTATTAAATTTAATAAACAATATAAAATTTTTTAGACATTACTTAAATTTTTGTGTTGAAAAATGAAAACTTTATAAATAAATAAAAACAAAGTCACAAAACCTTACCTGGAGGAATGGAGGTGGCGATTTGAAACTGTGCAACGCGTTTGCTTCGAGTCTGCTCCCTTGTGTCGCGTGTGCTTTCTCTACAACAACTTTCTACAACTTGTCACGCCAGACAGAATGGAGATAAAATGCAACAAAATAAAATGGAAAAAATGCGTTAGGGTTTTCGGATTTGATACCGAAAGGCCAAAATTAAATGGTAATCGAGTTGAAATCGGTCTAAAAACACCAAGTGGCATTGCAAAATGGCAAGTATTTTTGGAATTGTTTCAAGGTGCAAAATGCAAAACCCTATCCAATTCCGTAGGGTTTTTTAGGTGTACCAGATTCCGGTACAACCCATACCCGAAATCGGCAAGTAATGCTATCAATTTGGTAACATAGATCATAATATATTTATTATTTAATATATAAAACTTAACATAGTTGGGGTTGATCCTACAATGTGTTGGTTAAGTTGTGGCCCTGCTAGGTTACTGTGATCACAAGCTTGTGCCTTCGCTGATCCAGTGTGCTAGCGGATTGTGAATCGTTGCGACATTCATGTTGGTGATTTCACAGGCATTTAGGCTTGTGCCAGACCCTCGTTGGGCTGGTGTGCCCCCGAGCTCTGTGTCCTTGTTGGGCTACTGTGCTCGCGGGTTTGTTTGGTTGTTGTGTGTTCATGCCGAGGATGAGGTCCCCCGATTGTGGCCTCAATGATTCATAGCTCTCATCAAAAGCATTCACCAATCAAAAACAAAATTTACATAGTTTTTGATTAAATAAGCAGCATTTACAGGGTGTTGTACCCTTCACACAGAAAACCTATAGGGCCAAAAAGAAGCTAGTTCAAACCAGAACATGAACTAGGAGAAGAACAAACAAGAGCCACTAGGGCCCAGCAAAACAAGCCAAACAGGCCACAAACAGAAACAGCTGACAAACAATTGTAGAACAACAAACAAGGACTAGACAACCCCAGAACCTAAGGGGACTAATTTGACTCCCTTAACCCTAGGCCACGAAGAAGCAACGGATTAACATAGTTATTATTTATATATTAATAAATTAAAATTAAAGATTTGAACATATTCATATTATAATATTTTTTTTATTTTTTATTTTTTGGCAAATTGTCACCAGAGAGGGTGACACTCCTTCATTTCTTTGAAAAAAAACAAGATACATCTTTGCAGTAGTATTATAGAAACCAACTACACACAGACACATAAACCTAAACAAACCTACATTTAAACTATTACATCAGAGGGTGATAGAGAGTGCTTCCAGCAAAGCTATGATCCCTGCACCTAGTTTTTCCATACGCGCTACCTGAAACTTATGGAGGGCCAGATTGTTTTCTATTACATGATCCAGAAAATACTACATATTCTTATTTTCAATGGCCATTTTGAAAGAATCCACCGCGTCCACTACTTCTTTTCTTTTTTGGACAAATTTAATAATATTTTTTTTTTTTATTAATTTCAATTTAATGAGTGTAAAATATTTGTTAATTTTAAATTTAACATAATACTATTTTATTTTAATAAATGATAAATTTGGCTATTTTATTTTATAATATAATATAATTTCAAATCTATTTAGCATTGTTAAACTATTTTGACAGTTTAATGGATTTATTATTTATATTTTTAAAAAAAAAAATCAAATTTATATAAGGTGAATTTTAATCACGAATTGTTTTTCGAATTTTTTCTCCCTTCCAAACTTCATCCAAATTTTGTTGTTGCCAAACATGAACTTGAACTGGAACCTTGTGACATAGGATGATAGCAATGGCACGCTTTTACAAATGGTATATCAGGTATACTTTTTTATTAATAAATTTATAGTGATAAGTTGGAGTTAATTTTTGATGAAAACAAAGGCCAAATGCTGTGAACTTGAAAAAGATGTGTTGATGAATTTGGGACTGACTGAAACAGTATAATAATCTTGGGCTGCTGAATTTGACACTGGTAAATAAATTTCTTCTTTTTATGATGTAGATAAAGTTCTGTGATCATGGTTTTCAAATACAAAATCCTACCGTAACGCAGCTGTTGTTTAAAATTACATTTACAGTTTCTCAATTTTTGCATTACTGTAATGACTTACTCCATTACTCTAAAATACAATAAACCATAATTTACCCAACAAAAATACTAGCATATAAATAGTCTTCCAATATCAAAGAATCTAACAAACTAAATGCAGTAATACTGAATGGAACTCAATGGCAATAATGCAATAAGATCCACCTTACTCTATATGTATCTTACACACAAATACAGCAATAAAGACCGAAGCAGATTGAAAGACATGAGGAAAACCAACAAATGGTACCAAAGAAGTAGTCAGTCATGACAAGAAATAAAAATGCATATTCAAAAAAAAAAACTCACTTACGCGCCCTCCTTCTTGGTCTTGTGCTCCAGATACTTTCTCAAAATATCATCCACTGTTGGGTTACGTGGAAGCTTAACCAACTGCAATCAAAACAATATGAACTGTATAGAACTTTGATGTTAAACAATCAAAACACCTAGACAATCACATACTGATCAAAACATAAGCATGCCAATTATGCTAAAAAATAGTCTAGTAAATGGCTGTGAAAGTCAAAATGATACATAATGCTCAAAATGTAAATTGAACATACATATTAGATGCAAGTTATAAAGATGTAAATGCCCTTCTCTATATGCTTCTCATGGCTCATTATGTTCCATTTAGATTTTCAATGAAATTAATTTTTACAATGAAACCTAAGGCAGTATATCATATATTTCCAAATGAAAAGACTACATATAAACTTCAAACAATATTTAATTTAATTACCTTACCCAGCTGAGTTACAAACTCCCAATCATCAACCAACTGCTTTTTCAAAGTAGTTGGCAAGTGAATCTTTATAATCTTTTCTGGAGATTCTCCGTCTTTCTCCTACCAAGAGATAAGAAAATTTTCCAGAGGATGAAACCATGACTAAAATATGTCACAAGATTATCATGTATGTAGTAAACCAACAAGAATTTAGGATTAAAAATCCTAATCTCTCAACATTACAAAATTAAAGTAAGATGAAATATGCATTCTCATTTTGTCCCTGCATTCTCTCTTCACTCCTTTTCTGGAGTGAAGAAGTATATGCCCCCCTTCATTCTTTATTTTTACACGGTGTTACAGCCCAGACTAGGACTAAACTCCACAGGGTAGTTATCAAGAGCATTTTTAAGTTAATGAATGACAGTTTACAACTGAAAACAAAGCAATGTACTCAAACCAGAGAGAGGACAAAACAATGACTTCGTGCATTATATCACCAAACCCATCAATGAAACCATTAATTCTTCAATGATGTTAATTTAAAAAATACAGATTTGTAAATCTAAAAACAATATTTCTCTTGCACGGACATGGCATTAATTGCAGGATTGAATATTAACTTTCTGCTGACTGGACCAACTGCTGGCCAGGTTGGCTTCATTAAATCACTTAAACAACTATAAGTGCATTTCTTATCTCTCATTAAATGCATCATTCACACATCAAATGCACTTGAGAATTACAAGGAACGCTTGGTGAAGTTGTCAATGCTGTAACATTATTTAGCAGGAATAGAATTGGGAACTGAACTGTCAGTAACAGATATAGTGTTCAGTTGGGCTGAGATTAGTTGTTTGGGGTTTAGTGAAGTCTTTAGGGTACTGGTCATAGTGAAGTATTTAAAATATTTGGCACCTGTGAAGCCCCTAGAACCAGCAAACTGTTACAGTTAAGTCCTTGATTATCTGTTTCTACGGAATTCTTAAACCCCAGACCTGCAGGTTTTTCACGAAGCCCTCAAACACCACAATGATACAGGAAGCCCACACTTAAGGAAGAATAGTTGAGACTTCAACTGGACTCTGAAAGAGGACAACTACTAAGGAAGTGTTAAGAATTTAACCAACAAAAAGAATTGCAGACAATAATCACTGTCAAGAATTGTTTTAATCACCCAACCAAAAAGTGTAAAATTGCAAAAAGTTTATCTAGTTAAAATGGAATTTGTTTAACAGGTTATTCATGTCACGCCTCAAGGAATTACAGAGGATAAAATTGTTTTACTCCAAAGCTTCATCTTTCCATTGCAAATCTTCCAAAGGAATCAAAGTCCAAACATTATTCTAAATGAATCTTTAGATGAAATCCTGTCAATCCAATCCTGCATAGAGAACAAAGAAAAATAATAGATCTAGACTGTGTTACTGGTTTGCTAAGCAAAACCCTAGTTTGGGTCCGGTCTGCCCTGGGGAGTGCCCAAAGTCCCGCACTTCACTTGCAGGTCCATCTGAGACGAACCTGTAATGTCCCCATTTTTAGCACTACACCTTTCAGTGATTGATGGCCTATCCCCGGTGAGCTGTCGGCTAGCAGAAGCTCGAATCAGGGTTTCCAAACTTCTTAGAGGATGTTTTCGTCTTTTTGCTTAGTCTGCATTTGGAATTGTTGATTTTGGATTGCGGATTCTTTCTGGGTTTTCAGAGAGCTTCGCGTTGGTGGTTTCGGTTCGGCATTCTGAGCAATTACATGGATTTACTATTTTTAGTAAATTCTATTTTTAGCAGTTGACTTGTTGACTCCTAATCAGTAGGCTTCACTATGGCAGTCTGTTCAGACGGTATGGTTGAATTTGGCTTCTGATGCATTTCCATGGTGATATAAGATATTTTATATTATAATGTTATAATTTAACATTATAATTCCTTGTTCTAGCATCATGAATTAATATTGTCTTTAAAAGGGGGACATTGAAGGGTATTTTCACATGGAGGAAATATTTTAATATTTCTAAAGGCCAAATTTTAGCTAGAGGATTTGGACGCCAACTTTGAGGGAGATATTATTTTATTAAAAGATTTATTTTTGCTCTTAAAAAGGGACGCCACTCTTGGAGGGAAAATGAAGTCAAATTCAAATTGGAAAAAGGGCGCACTTTCTAGAAGCATCTAGAGATTCTCTACTAAGTCTATAAAAGAAGGCCTTCTCTCTTCATTTTATCATCTTATGACTTGAGTAATGTTATGCTGCCGAAATGGTATTGGGATTGCTTCGAGGAATGAATGCCTCCTAGCCTTGGCTCGACTTCTTGCTTGAAAGATAGCAACTAGTGGAGAGTTAGTTTGTAGTTGAGTGGATTTTGTAGTGAGATTTTTGCATTGTAGTAGTTATTTTGCATTTGTAGTTCAATTTCTAGCATGTTAATGAAGTTCTGGAGTTGCTGATTTAGTATAGCTGCATGTTGTATTTGCTCATAAGTCAAAAAATAAAAATATATTCGTTCTGGGTATTGGCTAGAACCATTTCTATGCCCTAGGCGCCCATTTGTGCAAATTTTGGTGATTTATAATGAAGAATCTGATTTTATCTTGTTGGTAGAACATTTCTAGAGGCTGTACCATTCTGTTCCGCCTGGCAAGTGTTTAGAAAAAAAAATACTTCAATTTGTCAGCTGTTTCTTTGTCTAGTCTTCATTGTCATCATCCTAGCATTCGTTTGCATCAAGTCTCATGTCATTCTGACAAGTATTGAGTGAGTTGTGAGCATTTTAGTGGATTTTAGGGTTGCTGGTTTTGCATTTAAAGGTGCAGATCTGATTTGATCAGAATTTTAAATCTGGTTTTTGAGAGAAGAAATCAGTTTGGTATTTCCATTAAGCAAGGAGAATTCTATATCTAAATGCTCGTTGAATTGTTCTAACTCTATGCTCTTGGCAGGCGAATTCTCTATCATATTGTAAGCTGACAGTAGTACTGGCAGCAGTTCTTAATCTTGCTTAATTATCTGATTTGTAATGCTCATCTTTACATTCTGTAATTGCCTTGTAATATCTTACATCTCCGCCCTATGGTAGCTCCTTTCCCACTTCGGGTTAGAAAGCACATTCTGGGTGTTGAGTACTTTCAGCATTACAGTTATTTCTTTCAAGCATTGTAATTTGTAATACTCCACCATATGGTCGCCTCAACTCCATACTGGATTGGGTAGCACATACTTGGTGTCGAGTTCCCTTTCAGTTCTTGTAGTGTAAAAGACCCTCTGACCATATGCTCGCCATCATCGGCGCCATTCTTGGTTAGAGTTATTGCATAAGCATTTTGTTTAAGATCCTCTGACCAATGCTCACACCTTGCCCTCATCGGGATCCTGGTGTACATTCTGGTTAGAGTTGCTTCAGCATCGTTTTGGTTTAGCGCTAACCTTAACGGGTGCATTGGTTTGTAAACTTGCAATTGAAAAAACAAAAAATTTGGCTCGGAATATTTTAGAACCGAGGCATACCCACAAGTGAATTTGATGGGAAACAATGCCCAGGTGGCATATTTCAACATTTTTCATTTTTTATTTTTTATAATTTTTACTTCTAATTTTTACCAGAAAGCAAAATTTGCCCCTCCAAACCCTAAAACGTGGATTTGAATGCATTTTAAAGACAAAAATAAAGTCATTTTTGTGAATGCAAAACAAAAATATTCCTCTTGTTTTGAACGCAAAATGATGTGCACCATGAATTTCTATGTAGTTTTGAAGGTCTTAATTTGAGCTTAAAAATGAGCTCATTTGGTTTGTCAAGTACTCTCCAAGTCCGAGTTTGTGAACTATGCTTCCAAGTTTGCCTCTAGGTCTTTGTCTACAATATTGTCATCAGATTGGATAATCTTCCCTAATGTTACTTGATGCTTACTTGTTTTTCTTGTCATCTGGAAGACAACTTTTTCTTTTGGGGGGATGATGTAGTTAGTGTATAATGCCTATTATTATGTTTTGATAATATTGATGGTGATGACATTTTTGAAGACCCATATGATGATGCTTGATCAGTGATGGCTGATTATCGACACTTGATATTATTATTTTTTAATTTTAATGTATAATATATATCATGACATTCAAGTTTTGACTAACTGGCACTGTAATTTTTTATTTTATGGTGGTTTTATTTATTATACAATATATGATGCTATGTGTGGTATTTTGAACTTATTAATGCTGAGAATATGTATATATTGCTGATTTTTGTTTGCTTTTGTATAGACAAACACAAAATGAACCCAAGCCCCCAAAGAAATTTTGACCAAACCCCTGAACCCAAACCTGAACCAGTACTAGGACCAGTTACTTAGTTTCTAGACAATGATATAAATAGATTTGAGCTATTACGTATGTTACCAAGTACGCCATATGCCCAATCATACCTGAACTGAACTGATCCAGGTTCAGATCCCTAGCCTAATTCAAATCCCAGGCCACATCCAATCTGGGTATGCCCAGGGCATGTCCATCAGCCTGAGCATTTTTCCCAGGTACGTCTTAGATGTACCTAAGGCAAATGCATAGGCCTGGGTTAGTGCCTGATGTGTACACATGACGAACCTAGGGAAAATTGGCACAACAAAAAAAATGAGTTTCTTCAAAAATAAAACATTTCTTTTTACCACAGCCACCTACACAACATACCTCTTTCTAACGCAAAATAGATTTATTTGACAATGCAGTATATTTCTAGCACTTTGGCAGTGAAAGAATTTTACTTCCCATGAATGAAGAATTCAACATACTTTACATGAGTGTTTAGCAGTGCTCCCCGAGGATGCGTCCCCTACCTTGGTACCTCTGTCACCGTACCCGAAACGTTTCAAGGACTTGGGGACGCCTTGGAAACATCCCCTCCCCGTCCTCGATCAATGCAAAAAAAAGGGGGATGTCCCCAAAACACCCCAAAAAGCAAGGTATGGCAGGGGACAGCTCGCTGTCCCCAAGATGGCCAAGGGATTTCTAGAAGTCCCCTAACCGTCTTGGGTACAGCTAGCCTTCCCCTATGGCCCAGCAACATTTCACTTTATTTTTTTGTAAAAGACACATTTATAAATTAAAAAAAAGGGATGGGCGGGTCCACTAGGACTCCACATTCCACCCCTTCAAACAAAACCTAAACCTATTTCACTTATCAAAACAACCAAAAAGAAAAAAATATTCTCATTTTTGACATTTGCAAACCTGAGGTGAAGAGCAGCAAGAGAAGAACTGCAAGTAAAAGAGGAGAGAACAGCAGTTGAAAGAGGAGACTAGGGTATCAAATCTACTCCATTAGAAGTAAGTTCTTCATTTTACATTTGTTTTTTCAATTTGTTTTCCATTCTTTCAATTTTAATTTTTTTTACCACATAGGAAGGGCATTGTGAGTTTATTTTATCTTTTATTTGAACTTGCAGCTCTATTTTCAATTCTTAACCAAACAAAACCATGAGCAGCAGTGAGAATACTAGTAATGATAATGAGGAGGTTGAGGTTTAAATGCATGAAAAAAGTAGACTAAGAAGTAAAACTCATAGAAGTATGGAAGTCACTAGAGGTTCTTCCGGGAGTGGGAGTGTAGCAGGGCCAGCAACTACAAACCCATTTGAATGTCCTTCCGAAGTCCTCAAAACCTATGCAAAAGGCCCATTCAACTTGGAGCCATATATTTTCTATGTTTTTGTCATTTTATAGTTGAAACTTGGTGCATTTAGGTTGTTGATGTTATAGCAGTTTTGGGCTCATCCTTCCAGCCTTGATTCAAGTCATAAAATTGCATATAGCCTATCGGCTATTTATTTTATTGAGACATCCGATGATGGAGAGACACGTCACTTGTATATTAAATAATATTTTATTTATTTGTTAATTCATAATTGTTCATTGAGGCCGACCCTTCCTAATCGGCGATTTTATTGAAGAGACATTTCACTTCATTGGTGGCCGAGCTTATACCTTGAAGAGACATCCTTTGAAGTCTTCCTCAATCGAATAGTATAAATAGTAGATGTTGTTCAATCCTTGATTCATTCATATTCACTTGTTCATTCGATACTCATAAGTGTGAGTTGGTGTAAGAAGAAGTCCATCAAAGTGCGGATCGATATATTGAAGGAGGCTGAGTTTATCATCAGCAAGAAGCATTATATTATTTCTGTGTTAGCATCAGGTTGTAGTGCCATTACTTGGCCTCATAATTGGCCTTATTGTAAAGAAGACTATTGCTCTATATTCAATAGATAAGTGATATATTGTTGCTGGGTTTTTCTCCCTCAAGTGGAGGGTTTTCCTAGGGTATATGCTGTGTTTATGTGTCTGATTTTAAATTAAATTCTGAGTTTTATATCTGATCATAAAAACTAATATGGTATCAGAGCGGGTATAAGAAAGATCGTGATCAGATTTCTCATAAGCAGCACTTTCATACTCTCTTATTCTCATTCTCTTGTGTTTATCTTATTGTCAAGATGGTGAACGGGCTCAAGATCGAAGATAGACTCGAGGGTGCTGCCAATTTCACATCTAGGAAGTTTAGAGTAATGCTCGCTTTGGAAGAAAATGAGTTAGCTGAGTTCATGGAGGGCGAAGTTCCCAAACCATCCGATGAGAATGAGAAGTCTCAATGGAAGAGAAATGGCACCAAGGCGAAAAAGATGTTGGTTGATTCTGTGAAAGATCACATTGTGCCTATTATCTCCAAGTTGAAAATAGCAAGGGAGATGTTCAAAACCTTGGAGGAGATGTATGAGATAAATAACACAAGTAGACCTCTTGCATTAAAGCAACAGCTTCATCATATCAAGATGGCGAAGGAAGATTCTGTCATTACATTCTTCATGAAGATTACTGAGTTGAGAGATCAGCTCTCTACCATTGGGCATATTGTTGATGACAAGGATTTGGCTATGTTGCCTCTTAATGGTCTTCCTCAATCTTGGGAGCCATTCATTCAAGGAATCAGTGGAAGATCAAAACTTCCTAAGTTTGATCGTTTGAGGGCGGATTGTATTCAAGAAGAATCAAGGTTGGCTGCGAGAGGCATTGGACAAAGCTCTAAAAATGAAGACATTCATGTTCTTGCCGCTTAATCCTCAAAGAAGAAAGGAAAAGAAGGGAAGAAAGGCTACTTCAAGAGGAATAGAGATAAAGGATCAAATGGTGCCCCTGCATCTAAGAAGAAGAAAGACCTTTCTCGCATTCAATGTTTTAGATGTGACAAGTTTGGTCACTATGCAAAGGATTGTCCAACCCGACCTAAGCAGCGGGCTTCAATTGCAGATGTGGGTGAAATCTCTCCACAGAAGGATTCAAGTGGCTTTCTATTCTATTTTGCCTTATCATGCAATGTGCCTACAGACAACAACACTTGGTTGATTGATAGTGGTGCCTCTTGCCACATCACTGGATTTAGAGAGCACCTATCAGATTTGGTGGAGAGAGATTCTAGTGTTCAAGTCATTATTGGTGATGATGCAAGTTATTCTGTGAAAGGAGTTGGTATCTCCTCTCTTTACCTAGATTCCAGCATCTCCTTACAATTGAGTGATGTTCTATTTGTTCCTAGTATCAAGCAGAACCTTGTCTCTATCTCAGCATTGGAGGACAAGGGGTACCAAGTTGCATTCTCCGAAGGTAAAGTTCTTGCATGGTCGAAGAACTCAAGTATCAAGACTGCTCGGATGATTGGAGTTTGACATGAGAGTCTCTACAGACTTTGCACTCGTCCACTTCAGGCTTTGTTGCATGATTCATCAAGTTCATGTGAACTTTGGCATAGAAGACTTGCTCACCTTCACTTTCGAGCACTACCAACCATGGAGAAGATGGTCACGGGCCTTCCTAAACTCAACCAGGAGCATGAAGGGCACTTGCAGAGTTTGTGCATTGAGTAAGAATACTAAAGTTCCATTTCATAGTAGTGAAAGTAGATCTAAATGTATTCTAGATCTTATTCAGTCTGATTTATGTGATCCAATGTCTATTGCTTCTTTGAGTGATTTCTTGTATTACATTATCTTCATTGATGACTACTCTAGAAAGACTTGGATTTATTTCTTAAAGTCTAAGGAATCTGAGTAAGTACTTGAAAGATTCAAGGAATTTAAAGCTCAGGTAGAGAACTTGTCCGGGAAGAGGATCAAAGTTCTAAGATCCAACAACGGAGGAGAATACATCTCCGGAAGATTTCGTAACTTTTGCATTGAAGCAGGGATTAAGAGGGAGTTTTGTGTCCCTTACAATCCTCAACAAAACGGTGTTGCAGAAAGGAAGAACAGATCTATTGTAGAAGCAACCAAAGCCATGATTCATGATCAAGATCTGCAAACCTTCCTTTGGGCTGAAGCATCTAGGACAGTTGTGTATGTTCAGAATAGAAGCCCTCACCAAATTTTGGAGAACATGACTTCCGAAGAAGCATTCACAGGGGTGAAGCCAGAAATAAGTCATTTGAGGATCTTTGCTTGTCCAGTGTATGTTCATGTACCTAAAGATAAAAGGACAAAGTTGGAACCATCTAGCAAGAAGGGAATATTTGTGGGCTACAGTGAGTCTTCAAAAGCCTACAGAGTGTACATTCCAGGTCAGAAGTTGATTCAAATCAATAGGGATGTTACATTTGAAGAAGATGTTGCATTCAATAGATCTAAGGGCACTCATTTGGATATAGACAATGAAGACCAAGAGTCTCCTCAGGATATGGAAGTTGACCATACTCCTGAGATTTAGAGGGAGGCTACTAATCCTAAAGAAGATGATGATCCAGCTGAGCATTTGGAACCTACTGATGGGCCGAGAGATTGTGATTGGTCATAAGAGACCTCTTTGGGCCAGGAAAACAATGCAGGAGGCAGAAAGATTTGCAACCCCGAGAGGAACATTCAGAGAAAGCAAGAGACCTCACAAGTTTTCAAGCTATGTTGCTTTGATGAGTCAAATCATTGAGTCAGAGCCTTCTAGTGTTGAGGAAGCTACTAGTCAACAAGTATGGAAAGATGCTATGACTGAGGAGTATCAATCTATCCTCAAGAATGATGTTTGGGACATCGTACCTAGACCTGAAGGTAAATCTATTGTATCTTCTAAGTGGCTCTTCAAGATCAAGCATGTGGCTGATGGGAGCATCGAGAAGTATAAGGCTAGGTTTGTGGCTAGAGGATTCTCTTAGAAAGAGGGAGTAGACTATGAGGAAACCTTTGCTCCAGTTGCTCATTATACATCCGCTAGGACCATCATTGCTATTGCAGCATCTAAAGGATGGAAGATACACCAGATGGACGTGAAGACAACATTTCTAAATGGTGTAATCGAGGAAGAGGTATATATTGAGCAACTTGATGGCTTTGAGGTGCATGGGAACGAGTCTCATGTTTGCAGGCTGAAGAAGGCTTTGTATGGCCTTAAGCAGGCTCCTTGTGCTTGGTACGAAAGAATTGATTGATACTTGATGAGCTTGGGCTTTTCCAAGAATGATGCTGATTCAAACCTCGCATTTCAAGGTAAATTTGACAGGCATTGATCTTGGTTCTTTATGTTGATGATCTATTTTCATCGAGAAGAACACCTCATTATCAAAAGTATTAGCTTCTGAATTTGAAATGAAGGATCTGGGATACATGCATTACTCTTTGGTTTAGAAGTATGGCAGAGGCCTAATGAGATCATTCCGAGTCAAGGGAAGTATACAATAGACATCTTGAAGAGATTTGGTATGATGGATTGCAAATCCATGTCTACACCGATGGAAACCAATTTGCAGAAGCTAAAAGAGTCTACAGCTAGTTCTGATCTGGTGGATCCTACTATGTACAAGCAGTTGATTGGATCGTTGATGTATCTAGTCAATACTAGACTAGATATTTGCTATGCAGTGAGTGCACTTAATCAGTTCATGTGTGAACCAAGGCAAATACATCTAATTGCAGCGAAACATATCATAAGATACTTGCGTGGCATAGTTGGGTATGGCTTGAGATATTCTTCCAGTGTGGACCTAAAGCTGCAAAGATTTTCTGATTCTGATTGGGCAAGGTGTGTAGCTGATCGAAAGAGCACCTCTGGATGTTGCTTTAGTTTGGGATCTGCGATGATCTCCTAGTGTAGCAAGAAGCAGTCTTCAGTGGCACTAAGCACCGCAGAGGCCGAGTATATTGCAGCTTGTGTTGTAGCTCGAGAAGCAATGTGGCTTCGAAAGCTCCTTGCAGGATTGATTGGACAATCATTGGAGCCGATTGTCATTCATTGTGATAACCAAAGTTGTGCGAAGCTTTCTGTCTACCCAATGTTTCATGACAGAACAAAACATGTTGAGATCAAATACCACTACATTGGAGATATGGTATTGAGGAAAGCTATCCAGTTGAGATACATTAGCACTAAGGAACAAACGGCTGATATTCTTACCAAGCCTCTCTCTAGAATAAAGTTTGTGTACTTTTGAAATAAAGTTTGTGTACTTTCGAGACAAGCTTGGTATGGTGGAGAATGAAGCCCTAGTTGAGAGGGAGTCTCAACATCAGTGATCTTCTTTAATGCATTTCTCTTTGTTAGAGAGATTTGAGGTGCAAGCCCTTGTTAATGCATTTCTCTCTGTGAAAGAGATTTGAGGTGTAAGCCCTTGTTTAATGCATCTTTCTCTCTGAGAGAAATTTGAGGTGAAAGCCCTTGTTTCCACCCTCTGGGAGTAGCCATGGTGGATGTCATGTTGAGTGACTCCATGACAACATCACAAGAGAGAGTCTGTGATGAATTTCTTGTACTTGTGCTTTTCACCCTCTGGGAGTAGCCATGGTGAACGTCATGAGATGACGACATCACGTTGAGTGATTCTGTGATGGGCACTTGTGCACATTTACCATACATGGGAGTAGCCATGGTGGTTGATATCACGATGAGCTGATATGTTCCTTTTCCACATATGGGAGTAGCCATGGTGGTTGACATCACAATGAGGTGATATGTCTTATACAGCTAGAAGTATTCCTCCCTAGCTAAGAGGGAGTGTTGATGTTATAGCAGCTTCGAGCTCATCCTTCCAGCCTCGATTCAAGTCATAAAATTGCATATAGCGTATCGGCTATTTATTTTATTGAGACATCTGATGATGGAGAGACACATCACTTGTATATTAAATAATATTTTATTTATTTGTTAATTCATAATTGTTCATTGAGGTCAACCCTTCCTAATCAGTGATTTTATTGAAGAGACATTTCACTTAATTGGTGGCCGACCTTATACCTTGAAGAGACGCATCCTTTGAAATCTTCCTCAATCGAATAGTATAAATAGAAGATGATGTTCAATCCTTGATTCATTCATATTCACTTGTTCATTCGATACTCATAAGTGCGAGTTGGTGTAAGAAGAAGTCCATCAAAGTGCAGATCGATATATTGAAGGAGGCTGAGTTTATCATCAGCAAGAAGCATTATATTATTTCTGTGTTAGCATCAGGTTGTGGTGCCATTACTTGGCCTCATAATTGGCCTCATTGTAAAGAAGACTATTGCTCTATATTCAATATATAAGTGATATATTGTTGCTGGGTTTTTCTCCCTCAAGTGGAGGGTTTTCCCAGGGTATTGCTGTGTTTATGTGTCTGATTTTAAATTAAATTCTGAGTTTTATATCTGATCATAAAAACTAACACAGGCATTTTGTTATAATTCTTATATAAGATGTATGTATTTGTTATAATTCTTATATAATATGTCTGTACATAGACAATGAAAGCATTTGAATTTCTTTAATTTGTTTGTCAATTCTCATGTGAAATCTCAATTCAAGTCTAATGTTATGTATTAATCTTCTACAATGTTTATGCTGAATGCTTTATCAATGTTATGATATGAATATTTGAAATTTGTCTAAATTTTTAAAAATTTCCCTATTTTTTTAAATCGTCCTCTGCCGTCCCCTAAAAAATGGCCCAAAAGTACCCATACCGGAAACATGTCCCACTGTCCCTGTCCCCGAAACTTGGGGGAGCATAGGTGTTTAGTGGAGTTCATGAAGGAGGTGATTGATGTTACCAGAGAAAGAGGAATGTTGTGTAGATGGCTGTGGTAAAAATTTGGGGGAGTCAGATGGCTGTGTTAAAAAATTGGAGAACAATAGTTATTCCCTGCAGAAACTCAAACTGAAACACTTTATCGGTATGTAAATTTGTCCCAGTTTTTAATGCTTTTTTATTTTAAATCAGGTTTCAGTGTCAGAGACTCTTACCCAAAATGCTTACATCAGCATTCACATGTGTGTGTGCGCATTCATGTGTATGCGCATGCACACACGTATATATAAACCTGAATATATTGTACAGACCTGGGAAAAAATAATTGGTGAACTGCTGAAACCCAAACCAGCAATAGAGAATATTACAGCTAAAACATTAACAGCTCCTATAATTAGTAATTATTGATGAACACATGAGCTAGCATTTCATGTTCATGGAATATTTTATAATCTTCATTAATTTGATGTTTTATTTATCCGATTCCCTAAATCATATATGTGCTAATGGAATCCAAACTAGTTTATTGAGAGAGAATTTTTTGTATTTAACTTGAACCAATCATATTTTCCATCATGCCAAGCCACACATACCTCAGCTCCAGAATCACCTTTCCGCTTTCTGCCCCTGGCCACTGAACAGTTAAAAAACACAGAACATACAATCAGGCACAGCAAAAACTACATAATAATTGCCACTGTAGAAGAAATCTGTACGATTCAGTATGAATTCACTTGAATTTTATTTCAATGAAATTGTTCAATAAAACTGAAATGTTTGCACTCCTCTGAAATTAAATAGCTTATTTAATTATTTTAACATTCAGTATCATCCAGTGTAACATCTATCTTACCAAACCAACTAGTAAGGGTTGAAATCATGGGTTGGAACCCCAGCAGGTTTCACCCAACAAGCCCTGTTGAGTTAAGGCAGGCTGTTCTAAAACATTGCCCAGGATGAAACTGAGGCCTATAAGATCTCCACGTACCCTTAGAAAAAAAGGGTATAATCCAGTGCAAATACATTAGTGATCTACTCTATCTACAGTCTCCAAAGTCTTAAAATGAATAAACCGCTTGAATAAATCCTAGTCTTGTAATTGCCATTATAAATAAGTAAACACCTTAATTGGAACCCCGGCAGGTTTCACCCAACAAGCCCTGTTGAGTTAAGGCAGGCTATTCTAAAACATTGCCCAGGATGAAACTGAGGCCTATAAGATCCCCACGTACCCTTAGAAAAAAAGGGTATAATCCAGTGCAAATACATTAGTGATCTACTCTATCTACAGTCTCCAAAGTCTTAAAATGAATAAACCGCTTGAATAAATCCTAGTCTTGTAATTGCCATTATAAATAAGTAAACACCTTAATTGGAACCCCGGCAGGTTTCACCCAACAAGCCCTGTTGAGTTAAGGCAGGCTATTCTAAAACATTGCCCAGGATGAAACTGAGGCCTATAAGATCCCCACGTACCCTTAGAAAAAAAGGGTATAATCCAGTGCAAATACATTAGTGATCTACTCTATCTACAGTCTCCAAAGTCTTAAAATGAATAAACCGCTTGAATAAATCCTAGTCTTGTAATTGCCATTATAAATAAGTAAACACCTTAAACCCTTTAACAGTTGTATTTACATTCCACATTTTGAATAGTGTGTTCATGCCAGTCACAAATTGAAAGAAAAATTAATAAGGTGTTTGAAAATTATATAGAAGCTAGAGTTAATAGGTCAATTAACAAGCTACATACTTGGAGGGCATTATCCTTCAGTAATGGATACTGAGAGGACAGATCTTTAAGGCCCCGAGATATAAAGATATTCAGTAATGGAAACCCAGAGGACAGACCTTTAAGGCCCCAAGATATAAAGGTGACATTGGATATCCAACAGTTTTCCTGACGGCATGGTCAGCAACTCAACACTTGAATCATAGGTGTAATTAAATGTAAGCACATCCTCATGCACCTCTCTCTCTCTCTCTCTCTCTCTCTCTCTCTGATGTCAAGGTTGCCCTGAGATATAAGGACAACATTGGATATCCATTGGTTTTCCTGAGGGCATTGTTAGCACCTGAATGCTTGAATCATAGGTGTAATTAAATGTAAACACATTCACATCCACATCTCTTTTCCTCCCTCCCTCCCTGCACAGCCACATCCACATCTTCCTCCTATCTCTCTCTCTCTCTTTGATGTTAGGGTTGAAGCATTTGTAATTAACCCAAGAGACAATGAAGATTTCTCTTTTGCACATGGTATAGCTGTATGCAAGATGTATTAGCCACATTGACATTGTTCAAAGAGGTTGTAACTTATCATGAAATTAGATGCTGAGAATGTACTGGGTGATTACAAGCTCTTAGTTAAAATGATCAGACAGTAAACAATTCTAGTAATGTTGTAATAGTAACATCCTAACAAGTCACAGGATAGTGCATTTAAAACTAACATTACATAATGCAATGAAAAACAAATGCTCCCACTCTACAAATTTACAAATAAAATGATATATTGTAGGAAAGAAGATGATTTAATGGGAATAATCCAACTCTTCAGGCCCAAAGCAAAAATACAGATCCTGTGGGTAAAAGATTTAACACTTCTAATCAGTAAGTAAATTGCAAACCAGATGCAGTGAAAATGAACAATCTGGGAATAAAATAGCAGAACGTGATGAACAGTGGATCGAAGACCACTTTGAAGCAGAAATGTTAAATTTGCAAAGGGAAATTGACTGCATGAGCAAGAAATTGCAAAATCTCCAGTATGAATTGCATAGCGTCAAGCACAAACCACGCTGAATTGGGGATTGGAGCACTAGCATCAACAATGATAAAAAGAGATGCTAAAATGCAGTTAATGGAAATAGAGGAGAGACAGACAGACAGAGAGATTGCCCACACATACCCAGATTAAATTCAACTTTATTCTGAAGACATGCAACAATAAACATGGAACTACAATATCTTATCTAGGTGGTCATCTAGTGTGATCCATATCTAATGTTCATCAAACAGTCCCCAACCATCAGAACATCACCATAATCCGTCGTAAACACAACATATTTACATAAAAGACATGGTATGAATTTCTTATATCATTAAACTTAATTATAATGAAAAAAGACAAAAAGTCATCATTCATTGGGGTGAGGATGCCATATTTTAATAAAGCTAACCTTTAGCATCACAACACTACCTTCCTAGGTGCAATATGAACTAAGAAATATGCTTCCCTATTTAACCCACAGCCATCTAGGTCGTTTTCCTTGCTACAATAGCAACAAATATAAATGATTTCCATTTAAAGCATTTGCTCTAGAAGAGAATTAAGGCAAAAAAGTAGAAGGGAATCTGAAGGAGACCTTAAATGATTAGCACATCATTTTGTGGCATAAATGAACAAAATAAAGCAGTAAGAGCATCCAGGTTGGCAGTGATATTGATATGGGTTTAAGTGATCATTTATTGGTGCTTATCATAGTTTTCTTGGGCAATGTGTGCCCTTTAGTGGAAAAGGGCCCAGCACTCCCATGTGTTTCTTGGAATGTCTATGAGCCATTTTCCCTAAAAGGTGCTGTTGCTTTTCGAATTCATGCATGTGTAGTTGTGAACGAATAATTGAGCCACACCTATAACAAAAAGATATTTTATATTCTCCTTTGAGCCGTAACTTAGAAAACATTTTCTAGTAACAATGGGAGACCTTGATAAAGTAAACTACCACACTAAAATTAAATAAATTCAGGACTTTGGGTTGAGAGAGTGTTGATTAACAAAGCGAAAACAGGGACAACAAAGGATGCTACTAGCTGGAGAATAATATCACCTTGCACTATGAAGGAATGTCACATGCCGTAAACATATATACCACATGGTAAGCTAAGATGCAATGATACACAATCCATCTACCCTTTTTACCATGCATCTAATGAAATTATCCTATCAAATAAGAACTGTGTACAATATGTTCCATTCTTCAGGCTAAAAATTACAATATTAATCTTAAGCTTCCTTCTTGAGGCTTCATTAGTGAACAGATTACATGTGAATTTGATTACTCCCTTATCAAGAACAGATTTAGGAAGCAATAAAATATTAACAAAGATACTACTCAAAAGTACACGTGCAATAAGTAAAATGCATTGAATTGCTTATAATAGTTAGCCTGAATTTCCTCTCCAGTACCATTGACAAATTTGGATCATTTGTGGAAAGCATAATACATTTTTTCTTTTGGTATCAACTTTGCTCATATCAACCAACAAACAGCCAATAAATCAATAAGGAAATGTGAATAAGAAAATAGCAACGAGGTGGCAAATGCAATATCACCATCCATGTAAATCTCATTGCAGGTGGCATGCTTAGTTTCAAGCAATTAACATGGTCACTAAATACAAAAAGGGAGAAATGTACTACTTAAAACATCTACTATTTTACATAATAATGAAAATACATAGCCTAGACAAAGGAATTTAATATACTCACCATAATTCTTAACATCCTCTTTCTCCACTCTTGTATCTGCAATGGCCATGTGGGGAGTCAACAATTAGTATCAAACTATTAAGACAGAAAAAGCAAAAAAAAAAAAAAAATCCTATACTCAACTTCATATGATATACTCAAAATATGCAATTTACCTAAGTTTAAATTATCCAAGTTATTTCTTCATTGTTATTTGATCAATGAGGTAGCCATACCTTGGTTTTGCAATAATACAAATTATAATTACCGCATTGGTCTTTGTATTGCATATTTGTTTTTCTCGCTAATGTTCACTGTTACACCCGATTGTATAGTTACTACTGCATAGGGAGTACATTGTAAATGTTTGAATCTTCTGATTAATAAAGCAAAGTGTTCTTGTAATCAACTGAATGTGTCCTAATGATTGTCTCATTATCTGATACTCCTATTGATGTAATTCTTGAATGAAAGTAGCATATTAAGTTATGGAATAATGTTGTTCTAACTTTCTACGATGCTTTATGTATATTGCCTTGGTTTTGAGCAAATGACTCCCGTTGTCGTGTCATGATGTGCAGGAAACAAGTTCGTACCTCCAGGCAGAGGAGAGATATCACTCAGGGAGGAACTTGGTCGGGTAAACAGTAACGAATACCAATTGGGCATACACACACAAACTGTAGACTGAGTAAGCTAAGTCATTATCGAGGTTAAGGGTAAGTCATCCGTAGGCTTGTTTAGTATCATTAGGAGTCGTATCTTCTTCTGAATGTGTAAATAAGTGATGCTTGCCAGTATAACCTTATGTGGAGTAATGTTTCTTGTTAGTGGTGGGGATGTAAATATGTATGTATACATATAAATATGATATGTACAAGTGTCCATAAGTACATTCATATCGATACAACGTATTAGAGCAGATGGATATGCCATACGTATGTGTCAATATAAGTGTATTTATGAATACTTATACGTAAAGTAATTATATAAGTATATACACATGAAAACGTACCCACAACTAACCTGTTGTTGTGAATATATTATGATAGTATATTGCCTCGGAATTTATACATACACATATACAAACATATACATGAGTACGTATAGTATTGACTGGCTCACAGTATACGAACATATAATGTATTAGTATATACATGTATAGGTATAAAGATAAATATATTTATATATTTAATATTATATTAAAATATAAATATAATATAGTTTTTACAAATGTATACGATATTATTTAAATTACTAATTTAAATAATTATACATAATGTAAATTAAAAACTATATTATATAAATATTTTAATAAAATAAAATATATATAAATGTATTTAAATAAAAGATTTGAAAATCAAAATGAAATTTTAATTAACATTTTATTATATATGCAAAAGCGAAATGAGATTAAATCACGAGTTAAGGAAAATAACGATTTTCTCTAAAAAAAATGAAATACTTCAATGGAGTCGAATTATTTGGGTTCAATATTAAACTTAAAACATTGCCAAATGCGTCATATATTTTCTGGTGATCTTTATTGAAATTATGATGAATTAAAATAAATTTGAAAATGAGTACAAGCCGTTAAAAATGGCGGATTGAGTTAAAACGCGCGACTAGGGCCAGGCGTCTGAAAACGACCGATTGAATTCGTGCTTGGCAAAAGAAATAGAGATGTGGACTTCAAAGAAACTGGGAAAAAGTCTTAATTTAAACTTGTCATTTAACCTACCTGCCGAATCGCGCAAGAACCAGGAGGTGTCACGTTTTTATGAACTGAGCAAATGCAAATTGGATTAAGTGCCATTGCTGTCAGTTAATGGAGAACAAAACCCTTGCCATTAAGCAACACGTTTTTACTTTGAATCTTTCCAAGCTTTGTTGGCAGCACTGGCGCCATAGAAAGAGGAAACAGTTAAAATGACAACCCTATATAAACCTGCGAATGGTTCATTCATAACACACGAATTTTATACGAATTTACAGGAATTCACACGAGTTTACAATCAAGAATTTCATACTATTCATTCAAGAGAGAAGAGTATTTTTCAGTTGTGAGGGAATTCGCCATTAGTCTTTTCTTGTTAAGAAGGCTATTTTGTTGTGTCGAGAGAAGCAATCTCAGAGTCTGAGAACAACAGATTGGAACTGTCAAATTGCTGTGTTGGGAATTTACTACAAAGCCAGCTGAAAGTCATTTGGTGGAAGGCAAGAGAAGAAGTTACTCTTTCTCCAAAATTCTAAGGGAAAGTTCTTGCCAGGCAGTAAGCTCTTACCAGGCATGTCAACCTTTTCCTTTCTATGCTTTCAGTAATTCATGTATTCAGATGTTATTCTGTGTCTTGTCTTTTAGTTGAAAAGAACTGAGACGGAAAACTGATTAACATAGAAGTGAATAAGAAGAAATTTAAGATTGTCAGTATAAGATAAACAGTAAAATAGAATGTTTTATACATGAAACTCTTCTATTGGTTTTTGCTTTCATTAGGGTACGGTTTACACTAAGCAATGAAAAGAAAAACTGCATAAACTTGTATTGACTCCATATACGGAGTATATGCTTGTATTTAGTTACTAGATACTAGGAATGAATTCGAGAGCATTTAATGAGCTACAAGTCACAACTAGATATTAATTAACTTAGACAAGTTAATGAGTCCCTAGGATGAGAATATCCTGTATAAGGGCGTTGGTTGTAGGACCTTATTAAAATGTTCTCCGTTCCAGTAGTTAGATTGTTGTAGGAAGTCTAGGGTACGGACTACCCCGATAGACCAACCTACGCGTAGAATAAGATAGCCTCAAGTCAAGTTGAACCTGGCTAGTGTAAGTGACAAATGACCTACATTCTGCATTGAATGTGAACACTTTGGCCAAAGTAGTGTAAGGAACCATTTAGATGTAGTACTACACTGTCAATTCACCGTGATCCCGAAATACATCCTAGTTTGAGAATTGCCGATTGCACGGAAGCTAGCTTTGTAGGATCACAGCACTATGTCCAGTTGGTAGTCGTTAAAGGTTACCCAACCAATCTCTTCTTCGAAGGGAGGGCCGTTCATTGCAAAATGATCATGCGGGGGACCGCATTATAAGTCCGTGGTTGGCGGAAAAACGCCCGAGTGATGTTTCTCCTCCCCAACAGCCGACTGATGATCCAAGACTTGACAGGACGAATTCCTGGACCTTCTTACTTCTATTGGTGCCAAAAGCCTACGGGCTATGTATGTATATTATTCTTCTTACTTTGTAATTTCATTTGGAATGAAATAGTTAAAAGTTGCAAAAGATGTATCTTGTTTATGTTTTTGAAAAGAAATTTTTTTATCATTATGGTATTGTTCTTACTTATTGTGACTGAATTTTAAAGTTTTAAATTTATTGTACAAGTGTGTTCGTTACATTCACCATATAGATTCATCCATTTTCTCGGATCAATTGGAAATTGTGAGTTTCTAATCTATTTCCATGATAATAATGCTTAGAATTAATTCATATTAAATCCATTTCCAAAATTTATAACTTTCATTAAAAAAGAAAATTCAACTTTTCTACTAGACATGGCATTCCATTGGCTCCAAAGTCCTTGCTTAGCTCATTACTAAGGCCACCTTAGATTAAAATCCATGATTTAGAGGAAAAAATAGTAAAATATTCATTAAAAGTTATTTTTCTAAACAAGAGAAATGGAGTAGTCAGTAATGATAAGCTGGCAATGGCACTTTCAGAAATCATTATTTTCGAGATAATAACTTTCAAAATAAATCATGTTGGCTGTGCAGAACCTCGATATTAGAATTAAAATAAAACATAATGAGCAATAGGCAATAATTTGTTGATGAAATAAAAGATTTTGAGAATTTAGACAGTAGTAACAATCCATTTAAACAGCATTGACACAGTTGCCAAAAGTGTAAATCAAATTCAATTCCCTGGGTTCAAAACAGCAAAACCATAACAAAACTTTAGCAATCTGTGTAAAAATGAGCCCAAAAAAAAAGGTAAACATTTTTTAAAAATTCATTACCACTTTTAAAAAAAAGGGGATTAAGACAAGCCGTTCAAATGCTTTTTTCCAGAATAGATCAACCACTAGTAATGCTGCCATGCTAGAAAAATAGTAACCAATAGCATTTGTATTTCCCATTGCAGAGTTATTGGCAATAACGACAGAGGATTTATCAAATAAAAAATAAATTTCATCCATTGATAGAATTTTTTTGTCCCTTGTTTTTGGTCCTAGGGTCCTGCCTATTCAGGAATTCTAATGTTACAATACGATCAATGGGTACTCATTTATGTTTTTAATTCTTTTCTAGATCTAAAGTGAGGGTGATGCATTAGACACTCCCACCATATGTGGTGCTTCTTGTACCCATTCAGAGTAGCTTTGGCTAGTATTTGCCAGCTAGTTGGCATTACACTAATGATTAAAATCAAAATCACGTGAACAAATCACAAATATTTAAATTTAATGTCAAATTCCCTTTATTTATTGTATGAGGCTAATAAAGATTTTCCAAGATTTCCAAATTCCCAAAAATATAAATGAGTCCTAAGAACCATCCCTTTGAAGCAACCTTCACAATATTTTCCCATTAAATAACTAAACGTTTTTTGGGCAGATTTGGTGTTTAACAAGCAACAACAAATGGAGCAGCTTTCAATAGTCCATTTCTCATTAATAGGGAAATTTCAGTTTGCACAACTCCGAGAGAACCATTTTTTCAGCCAAAAAAAGACCATCCAAGTCAAACAAAATTTGATCAAGTCTCCAAAAGAACATCTTTCAACTTAGTAGTAATAAATTGACACAAATTTCCAAAAGACCATCCTTTGAGTTGTGAATAAATTTCAACTATCTGACTCCTAGAAGAACATCCTTCAAGTAAAGAAAAAATATTGATCATGCAACAATCAAGAAAGTGTTTATCACAAGTAGAAGTGTGATTAAAGAAAGCAACCTTCAACAGGCATCTTCGATGAATAAAACGTCCAGTATATGCATCTGACAACTAGTCAAAGGATTCTTTTTATTTGCAATTGTAAGGAGTACCATATATATGTAGTGTGAAATACTTGTAGACAATCTTGATCATTTCCAAAAGTTTGGCTCAAGTATTTAGCTAATAGTTGAGGAGTTCTAGATTGAAGCTCTTCATCCTATATAGCAATTTTATTGTTACATTTGAAATAAAAATGTTTCTTACTTAAAATTTCTTCCATTGCCAAAATTCACAAGTGAGCATAGCCAGTACAAGAAAGCAAGATGTGTTCTATTTAATTAACAGAATAGGCTCATTTCAAAGTGTGTTAGGTTGTATTTGTTCTTGTCATAGCTATACCATGAGAAAATTCCAAACAAAGAATTCATATGCTTCCAGATCATAGAGTTCAAAGAGTTAAAATTGATGGCACTGTAACTACCCTCTATAAGGTGATGTGGTTAAAGACAGCCTGCAGAAGTAAGTTCAAGACACAGACTTCCCATATCAAAGTTGGCTCATTCTTAGGAATTAGTGAGATGACTTTGCAAGGTTTGAGTTGCTCAAACCAGTTGTGCACAAGGTGAAGCCCACAGCCAAATATGTTTATCATCATGCAGAAGTCCTTAGCTTGATAAAGACATATACACAGAACAAGGAAAAGCTTGCCTACGCAGCTGCTCTCTACCACACCACACATTTCATCTCTTTACATCTGCCAGATATAGAAAAGCTAAGTTTGAAGAGGATGCTCGCTGTTCAGTAGTGGAAACAAAGATGTTATAGAAGGAAAGATAGACGATATCAGAGGTCAGTCTGTCGTATTCAATGCAAATATACAGAGGGATGCTCAAGACCACTAACTAAGGTCCTTCACGTTGTGATTGACCAAATCCTAGAATCCCTAATGGACTATGAACATAAGGCTTGACCATAGATAAGGTGATATTCAAGACACATATAGGGGTAAGGAAGAAAAATAAAGGCTATGCAAGATATTTTCAAGATCAGGTCGCAGTATTAAATTCGTGCACCTCCACACACAGCATAACGATAACCCAAATCCATTTTGTACGATCATTGATTTCTTTATTGATGATTAACTATGAATAAAGGCATATTCAAATAAATATAGAAAATTTAACCCCTTAGTAGAGAGGTTCAAGGCTCAATCTATGTCTAACTTTGAAAGTGTAATAATTCTAGGGAACTCTTCAAATTTGATATAGCAGTACTGTGAAGAAAGACTATCATTCTGGTTGTCTTTCTCAACACCTAAATTGTAAGCATGTATATTGAATGATTGTCTTTATGTGGCTACATATTTATGTTTCCAAATGTTAATTTGTTTTACATTTCATCTATTTTGTTGTTAGCTAGATTCATGAGATCTAAAGTATAGCTATTACAATGTTGATAAGAACACTCAATGCAGCTATTTGTGAGTGCAATCAATGTATGTTTAAGGATTGAGCACATATATTATATGAAATGCAAACATTAGAATAAAAATGGATGAATGATTTAATGTTTGTCCCCTATAATCTTTCACTCCAAAATAAATACTAAGAAGAAAGCAAGGCTATGGATGCAACTATGTAATGTCCCATTTTATCCCTAAATGTCTGAAGCCTGTGTTTCAAAAGAAATCAATAAAGATGATTAATATTACACCAAACTGACACTAAATAAAGATTAAGTTGTTAAGAATGGTCAACCAGCATATGACGAGTTGTGTCCATTGACCAAGGTAAGGTATATAAGGAAGGTAGATCTAGATGGAAAGTAAGGAAAAAATAATAATTATTAGGACTGATTACAAGTAATAGACAGAAGCACTAACAAATTAACTTATTTAAAATTAAATTATTATTCTCCAAGTGCAACGATGAAGAGTTCTAACTATTGAGGTGAAGAGGTGTGACTCCCTCAAACTTGAGATATAAAAGGGAGAACATTTCATTCGAGAAAGGGATCCATAACATCATTCAATAATTCAATTGAGAATAGAAACTTATGTGACTTTGCAAGAGTAGTGATGATGTGAGAAAGGATGTGACTCCTAATGTGAAAGGTTGTGACTCTTCAAATGTGAAAGTTTGTGAATCCCTCAATAATAAGATATAAAAGGGGGGATCATTTCCTTGTGAAGAAATCATCAATGGGGAATAAATCTATCAACCAATTTGGAAATAAAGTATTATTCTCAAAAGGCAGCCATGAAGGGTGGCGACTCATTTCTTATGAAGGGAGGTGAGTCATTTATTATGAAGGGTGGTGACCCATTTATTGTGAAAGGTGGTGACTCCTTCAAGAAATGGATATAAAAGGTAAATCAGTTCATTGGAATTCAATAAGCAATCATACTCATCTATCCATCAAGAAATCAAGCAATCATTAATCATTCAATCATCAAATCATTCAAGCATCAAATTATTCAATCCTCAAATCATTCAATCATCAAAACATTCAATCATCAATTCATTCAAGTATAAAGTCATTCAAACATCATTCAAACATTAACTTGTCAATCCATAAATATCAGTCAAATCACAATCATTCAGCATATCATATCAAGTGAAAGTGATTGGAAAAGGAATTTTCAGCAAGAATATTATTGAGAAGTAAGTTTGAGAATTATGATATATATATATATATATATATAAAAGGAAAATAAGAAATCTAAGATATATATAGGAAATAAATATTACTTTCAGCAAGAATATTATTGGGAAATAGGTTTGAGAATTATGATATATATATATATATATATATATATATATATCATAATTGCATAATGATATTCTATTACCAATGAATATAGTAGATTCCTTTAGCAAACTATTTTCAATTTATGAAAGTGTTTTGCAAATAGGGAGGCCGATCAACCTTCCGAGTTCACAAGAGGTGAAGTACCGGCCTTTCCTTCATCAAGCACACCACCCCAAGATGGAGCACTCGTGAACCAAGAGGTGTATGAGTGCTCTTGGGCTTGTTGAGGAACGCAAACTTCATGCATCTTATCAAGAACGCCACCCCAAGATGGAGAACTCGTGGGCTAGGAGGCAAATGAGTGCTCTTGGGCTTGATCAAGGAGAATGGAGCGCCTCCAAGGTGGATTGAGGGATGGAGTGGACCTGAGATCCTCCCATGTTTGTGGGACCAAGAAGTGTATGAATGTTCGTAGGCTTGAGGCTCTTCTCAAATACGCCACCCTGAGATGGAGCACTCGTGAGTCGGGAGGCGTATGAGTCCTCTTGGGCTTGAGGCTCCTCTGAAGTACGCCACCCCGAGATGTCTGGAAAAGACCCACCCATGCTCTCCCAATACAAGGACAACCATCATTGAGATTGCGGTTTGCAAACATTTCAATAGAATTCCTAATATGATTGACTATAGGAATATGCTTTGGAATCATTAATGATGTTAAGATATTTTGAGTCCAAATGTTAATGATGGTATGAACTATAGATCTAACTATTATGATGTTTTAGCTATGGTGTATTTCTCTCAATATTATGATATTTCATGTATTAATTTGAATGTTGTCGTAAAGTTGATACTCGTTATTACTAATATCATTTTTTAGTGATTATTATTGTTTTGCAAGCCTAAATTAGGAATATCCCAAAAGAAGACATTACAATTAGTATCAGAGCTTTGATCTTGCCAACTTGAGGATCAAAAAAATAAGTATATGACTTGGAATTTCATAACGAGGCTATGACACCTCCATCTTCTTCCGACTACAAGTTATTAGATCATAAGATTCCTAATGAAGGAACAATCAATCATTCTCTAACAACTCAACATAGTTAATGATTATATCTAACGATATAACTTGACTTTCATTTCTCTAATAGAAATCCACATGCTTCCATCACTAGTTGTCACTAGAACTTAGGCATAACTAAGATACAAAGATGGATTTAGATTATCTTACTTCCAAATTTCAAGATATAAGTGCACAAAGATATCATCTTGACCTACAATTGTCAATCTCCTAAAAGCCAACCAATCACATTAAAGTCCACAAAGTAATGACTACATTATCACAAAAACCATAATTTCCAAGTGTTGCACTATTCCTTAGATAGTGATTGTTGAAAGCATAGAAAGCATGATCTGCAATTGTATAGTCAAAATGTCTAAGTCCACATGAATATTCCAAAACAATCTACAATGATTTATTTAGAATATTGGTCTTACTCATAACACCCAATTTGAAACATCATAGAGTGAATCACTATCAGCATGCCAAGTTTTGGAGTTAGAAATAATAATAGACATCTAAGTCTAAATTCAATCAAAGTTTGATATGCCAAAACAATATTTTTGAGAGAATGTAATGAAGACAACTCAATTCTTTAAGAATATACAATTTTTTGTTGTAAATCAAATAACAGATTTTGACTCTTAGAGAGATCTTAAGAGAAATTTTGGAAAGAACCATTGGCACTATAATTTGAGGTTTATGTTTTGAGATTTATTGTAGGATATATTCATCAAGCTTCATTGAGGCAAGAACACAATTGTTCTAATAAAGAGTAATTTGT
Organism: Sequoia sempervirens; assembly: GCA_007258455.2. Taxonomy (NCBI): domain Eukaryota; kingdom Viridiplantae; phylum Streptophyta; class Pinopsida; order Cupressales; family Cupressaceae; genus Sequoia; species Sequoia sempervirens. Next base: position 25,794 of record VDFB02275239.1, on the reverse strand, counting down.
TCTATTCATTTTGAACAAGATCATAATGTACAATCAAGTCCATACCACATATGATCTATCCCACACTCATGGCGATGCATGGATCTACCTTGTAACCTGCAAAACTGATCTAGTGAACTTTGTTTTGTATGACCAAATTCACTAAATTATCTTCTAACCAGTTAGAACTAGTGATATAGAAAATATCTTGAGTAGATCATTTCATCCAAGGCTCTTCTTCTCCTATGTCAATTTTCTTGATTAGAGTAGCTCTACATCCATGATTAAAGATCAAGGACATCAATATTAGGTATACATGTATCTTACATAAGTTTGATACAAATCAAGATGCACCCAAATTTGTTATATAAGTCTATTTTATGTAACATTGTGGGCCCATAACCCACAAATCCCGAGACCATTTTCACCTCTTAAAGTTTGGAAAATTTTGTTGTGTTTAAAAAATCAAGTGGAATAAAACAATACTTTTCTAGGATATGAAAATCATCTTAGTGTCAAACATGGGGATATGTCAAATTTTTGCAAGAGTGACAACCTCCAATTGATATGGAAGTTGGACAAGAATTAGATATTAGTGTAATCCTATAAACTTAAGTTCTTCTATGAACTGTCTAGTGCCAAAGTATCAGTTTCAAGATGCAATTCCCTGCATTGATGTATTAGCATCATCCTTCTTTTTGGAACTAACATCAATTAGATGTGCTTGAGTGCTTTGTGGGTTCCCTTGCCTTTGGATTATAACCAAACCAAATGTGTAAAAGGTCAAAAGAAATGGCTACTCATGGAATATAGTCATCAAAATGATGGCTTGATTTTTATAATACTCCATGTAGTGAAACATTTCACAAAAATGTAAATATCTAATTGATACTACACCATGGAAAGATTGATTACTTACCAAGCAATTTTGCATAACAGCAAGTCCAAGTCTACCATAGCAATGAATGAGATTGCCCAATTTAGATTCAATCAATTATGCCTAGGTCAATTCAATGTTTGGACACCATGATATCAATTAATGAGTAGGGAGGTAGGGAAAACAAGGAATGGATCCCACATCTACTGGGAAACCTAGTGTTTCATTCATCATTGATTCAAATGGATTATCTTCTACATTATTGTGGGGTTCTTCAACATTGTTTATGTGGTCAGTTCTAGCGGCCAAGGTGAACTAACCAAGCAATATTGGATCAGATGTTGCTACCCATGTTATTCCATGTAAAGGGGTCTTGGCTGATTCACTTAGGGCTGCTTTTTGTGCCCCAAAGTTGGCTTCTTCTTTTCCTCAATTAGAATCATGCCTACACCAATGTGTTTGCAACTAGTGACACCATGTTTGTTGATAAGTTCCCTACATTGGATGTTTCAACTAGTGAAATATTGCATGAGAATGTGTCCTTGGAATGAGGATCGCCTCCCAAACATTGTTCATTTGCAATGATCGTTGGCTTGGTGGTGGAGAGTTAAGGTTTTGACTATGCTCAATTGGCTCCTACTCTATCAATGGCTACTATTGACTAACCTACAAAATGGCCTACCTTGTTTCTTTCTCTAAGGAAATTCCTATGTCGATCCTTCGTGAAGAGGTTTTGAATGAAGAAGCACATTACATGCAAAAGGGTTTGATTTGCAAGTTCAATAATTTTTGGCCTAGTTTGCCAAACCTCATTCTTGGGAGTCATTGAACTGAAAACCATTTCTTTGGCAATCTATTGATATTTATTGCTATACTTAATGCTTTTATGTTATTTTTTGCAAATCCTTTATTGACAAGGCATGCATTCTTGAGAAGGCATTGTAATTCTGGTGTAAGGTTGTTTTGATTTTGAAGCCTTGAAATCCCTCCTTCTACCCTCTTGCACAATCCTCAATTCTTCATACTTGGGTAAGACTCTTGTATCTCTTGTTACAATTCTAAATGGATTTGTGTTTTAAGGCCATTGGAAATTCCATTGGCACCTTCTGAGCCCTTTCTCCAAAAACAAATGCTCTTTCCTATCTTACTTTTCCTCCCATTTAAGTTAAGTTGGAAATTTCATAAGGCTTACCCACCAAAATCTGGTTGAATATAAAGGATCAGGTTTGGAAACAACTTCGTTATGAAAAGTTGACTTTTCAGTGCAAGAACTGTTTTGGTTTGGAACATCTTGTGGATCCTTGTTTAAAGGTTAAGTCCAAGTCTTTAGGTTTGGCCTCATGGTGGAAGGATGTTTTGCCCCTTCATCAAGAGTTTAACAATCTACTTATAGGGTCTCTCTTAGACCCCCTCCTTTTTCCTCAATGCCTTCTCTTAGTGTTGATTTTCAGGGTTCTTTGAAAGCCACTTCAAATTCTTTTGTCTCACCTTATGTTGAGGGGCACCCTCTTGTTCTTGCACAAAATAAGGTATTTCATGTTCATTTGGTTCCCCTCTCTTCAATGGTGCTTAGGGTTGCCACTTCCTCTATGCAACTATAGTCTTTTCCCTCTCTACAACTTGGGATTCCATCTTCTTACTCGTCGGAGATTCAATCTTCCCCCTCTTTGAGTTATGAGGCTCTATCCCCTTTGTCTACAGCTACTTTTTGGGCATGCAATCAACATTGCCATTGGGTGCTTCACCTCCTTATTCTCGGTTTTGCCTTCTATAGCTTCTTTATCAATTCCTGCTCCTCTTTCACAATATATTCTACATCCCTCAATTTTGGACCCTACCATTGGTTTGGCTAACTACCAAAGTGTGTTTGATGCCCTAAATGACTCAGATTTGGACACTTTGACATCAATGTCTCATAAAAAATATGGAAAGATAACTCAGATGGTTTTGCAGTCCCATTTGAAATCATAAGATTTATTGGTAATGTTGGCTTGTCTCTACCCCTTGTGTGGGATTTGTTCTTTTTTGTCCTTCATGTGTAGTTGTCTGGATGCATGTGGTTGTGCTCAATTTATGGTGGTTGTTTCTCTACGCTTGATAAAACCTTGTGAGGTCGTGAGGGTTGTTCATGCAGACTTTTGCTTGTCTCATATGTAGTTATGTTCACATATTATCTAAAAATAAATTAAGGAGGGAGGCAAAAAAGGGATGATAGATTATAAGAAAACTACTAGCACCTAAAGAAACTCAAAGGTTATTTAACAGGATAAGAATTTAAATCATAGATTAAATATGCAACAAAATAGATTGATCTATAAGAATTTGTTTGTAGATATTTTATATGCACAATAACAGGATATTTCATGTTAGTCAGGTTTAACATTGATAGATAGATAAAATTACAATGAAAACAACAAAGAGAATTTTGATAATACCCTTAGGCACTAGAAAACTAGTAGTTCAAACTCTTTTATATTAACTGTATTAATAATAATATGAAAGATGCTAATATTGAATACATATTTGGAACACATAAATTCAATAAGCATCCCAAACATTAAAAATATAAGTAAAAGGATAAATGTTTCTCATCAACAATCATTTCCAATACAAATTTCAAGTTATTCATAAGCAAAGTAAAAACAAAAAGACTTGGGATGCAACCTCAAAGATTTAAAACTTCTTCATGGACAAAGTAAAAGAAACCATGAGATTTCCTTCAATTCTTTAACTATAGCAATTCTCCTTGCAACTTTAATCAAGAATGAAAAATGATTTTTCACTTAAAATCCTCAAGAACTTGCAATCAATTAGAACTAACAATCTCAAATGTTTTAATTCAAAAAAATTACATATAACTTTATTACCAATGTTAATTTATATAAATTGACTCTTCTACTTTAATGGCAGTTCTATCTGCCCAATTGACTTGGATGCTCAGTCCACCTTGCCAATTATAAGAAGATATTTGCATATTTGTTGGCAGATTGAATATGACATCCAACCAATTTAACTTCATTTAGAATGTATCTTTGCATGTCTTGACCAATCTCCACCTCAATTAATATGCCATTGTGATATACCAACCACTTTCTATAGTAAAATTTTGCAAGATTTAGCAATTTCACTGCTCAAGCCTATTCTTTTTGTCCCACAATTGTGTGCAAACTTTATTTGAGCATTTGTGTTCGGTAATGTTTCATTTGTAATTCTCATATAAAAATTAATTTGACATACAGGGGAACGTTTAAAACTTAAACAACACTAAATTATACTGTTGCTCTTAAAATTCAGATAACACTGCACAGTGTATATTTTAATGTATATAAATATATAGCATCAGAATATCATTATTTGAATAATGGCTAACCTGAAATATTCCACATATGACAGTCAGCTACTGCTGGAAAGGGCGGCTGAGGCAGTTGTTTGACAGCAATATAGATAAATTAACTTCCTGTAGTTTGGCAGCAGCATGAACAAATGAATCCTCTTGTGATTTGTGCAGCTTCTTCTAGCAATTTCCTTAATCTGACGTGGATTGCTGTGCTCGGTTTAAAGCTCAAGTCACTTATAATCATCATCCTCCTTTGCATACCCCACGACTTATACATTGACTCCAATCTTTGTAAAATCACACAATTATATGTCCATATGCCATCAATGCTGGCAGGTGATATCTAGCCGCAGGCACAAGGAAGGGAAAACGGTGCACTGGAAGTAAATGATATCAAGCTTTATACTACTTGTAACATAAGGCTACTCTAAGAGAGCCCGATTTCATCTTATTCGACTCCCTTATTCCCCATTACACTTGATAATGTTGAACAAATAAATTAAGAATTTAATACTTATTAATTGATTTGCTTCCCTTTGTGTCTCACCTTCAAATTATATTTCTACCACCTTTTTGTGTGTTTGGCTTTTCCTTGTTCGATATCCAAACAATTCCACTTCTACTATCTCTGACTCCCTAGGTCAAACTTCCTTAACCTGTGATAGTCTTCCACAGATAGAAATAAAGAAGATGGCAACGCCAAGTAAAATGTCCAAGTTTATTTTATTTGATATACTTGCTCTATCATGAATGATTAATGTGCCTTCCCATCAAACCACATGGCTGGTGCAAATAATATAAAGGTTTGTGATAGCTAAGGAGTTGGCATTTCTTCAAGTTGGCGCAACTCTCTCTAATGTGGAACTGATGTTAACACAAATTCGACCTCATTCCGAATGACAATAATATTTGGCAACTTCAAAACATGGGCTCTTTAAAAGTTTTGATATATATATGGATTCCTGATTACAAATGACCCATCATTAACTAAACCGGCTGCATCGCCTAGGATGGTATCGACCCTTCAACATTAAAATCATACTATTGTACTCATTCCGAGACATAGCAATAATTAATTCATAAAATGTACCTAACCATATTTATTCAGGAAACCTTCAATTGGATACCAAATGAAACCCTGAAATTTGTCTTTTATGAAAGATTTCACAAATTTCCCAAAATCGATCAACTCAACAATGAATTACAATGTGAATCCATTGCAAAGGATTTGGATTTTCATCTAATCCTTCGAGCTCGAGGGTTTTCGTCCTGAAGACTCTAGAACCTGTAAAAACCAAGTTCTCCAATTTTCTCCCAAGAATACTAATTTTCCAAAAGATATCAATGAATTCCTTTTCCACCACCTTAGAGTTCACCACCTTTTTATTATTTTATTATTAAATATTTTGTTGATGAATAATAGCTTAGGTCTGATATATAACAATGATTGCTATAAGCATCATCATTGTTTATGTTAGATCTATTACTCCTTGATATTTCTGGAAATAAGCAATCGAATTTATAAAGCTTGTATAAACTCGAATTCAAATAGATGTTGATAAATACGCGTTGAATATATCTCTGCATTCATTTTCGCCCTGTGTGTGCACGCATTTGTTAAAAGCTGTTTAATCTGAATGTCTACAGGATCCCGTGCGCTGAAAGGAACACGTCCTCTCAAGAGGCGTGTCCCTTTGGACATGAACCCTTGTGCTCAAAGGAACACGTCCCTTGAGCGGACGTGTCTCCAAGTGTGGAGACACGTCCTCTCAAGAGACGTGTCTCTTGAAGGCGGGCGTTCATCATATAAATATTAAGACCATTCTTAATATGCAGAACATAGAAATCTATTAATATTCTGCATTACGCACATTCTGTGTTACAAGGAAGTATTCAGAAATCCGTATTTTGTATCAGGAGTTTATCACTTGGAATCTCTGTCCCTAGTCTCTTCTCTGTCCTAGAACCCCTTCATGTTTCAGATTTGAGTTCATTTACATGGTATCAGAGCCACGTTGTGTGAATCCTAATAAAATCTGAACACAAATCTGCTCAAAGAAATTCGTATTTTCTTAAATCGAATTTTTCTTCACATTCCTCATAATGTCAAGTGTGATCAGATTTGAAGATCGCCTTGCAGAAGCAGACAATTTCACATCATGGAAATTTAGAATCATGATGATCCTTAGAGAGAATAAGCTAGATTCATTTGTGAAAGAGAACCAGTTAGAGCCTAAGGATGATCTGGAAAAATCTAAATGGATTGAGAACAATGAGAAAACCATGAAAATTATAGTAGATGCAGTTAGGGACCATATAGTACCTATTCTGTCTAAACATGAGACTGCATACCTAATGTTTAAATCTCTTGAAAGCACCTTTGAAATAAACAACACCAGTAGGACCCTTGCTCTAAAGAGGCAAATTAATCATATTCAAATAAACAAGGGAGAATCTGTTAATTCATATTTCATGAGAATCACTGAATTAAGAAATCAACTGTCAACAATTGGTCATCAAATTGACAGTAAGGAGTTAACTCTAATAGCTCTAGATGGTCTACCAAACTCATGGGAGTCTTTTGTCCAAGGAATAAGTGCAAGATCTAAACTCCCTAAATTTGATAGGCTGAGAACAGATTGCTTGCAGGAAGAAACAAGACTAATGTCAAAAGGAAAACTTCAGAAACCTATAGATGAGGATATTCATGTACTAAACACAACTTCTCATAAGAAAGGTAAGAAGAAAGATTTCAAGAGAAAGAAGAATTCGTATGGAAAGGGATCATCCAAGAAAAGGAAAGACATATCCCAAATACAATGTTTCAGATGTGATCAGTATGGACACTATGCAATCAAGTGCCCTGATAGAACAAAACAACAGGCATCCTTTGCTAAAGTTGAAAAGACAAATACAGAACATGATTCTGAGAAATTTGTCTTCTACTCAGCATTATCAAGTCAAGTATCAAACATAGTCAATAATTGGGTAATTGATAGTGGTTCTTCAAGGCACATCACAGGATTCGAGAACACCTAGATACTATGATAGAAGAAACTGCAGAAGAAGTAACTATTGGGGATGATTCTGCACATCCAGTTAAGGGGGTTGGAACTTGCACCATAAATCTGAAATCTGGCCTCTCTCTTCAACTCACTGGAGTATTATTTGTACCAGGAATAAAGAGGAACCTCATATCCATTTCTGCTCTTGAAGACAACGGATATAGGGTCACCTTTATGGATGGAAAAGTCCTAGTGTGGCCAAAGAACTCCACCATAAAGAAAGCTCAAACTATAGGGATAAGACAAGGATATCTCTACAAACTGTGCACTAACATTAATCAAGCCCTTATTCATGAGACTTCTGATTCAAATGAAATTTGGCATCGAAGACTAGGACATATTCATTTTCGTGCCCTACCTTCTGTGGAAAAATTAGTAACAGGATTACCCAAACTAAATCATATTCATGAAGGAGCATGCAAAGGGTGTGCCCTAGGGAAGAATACAAAGGGGGCTTTCCAAAACAGTTTGAGTAAAACCAAAAACATTTTAGAACTGGTTCATTCTGACTTATGTGGACCTATGTCTGTACCCTCCATGGCAGGTTTTTTATATTATGTAATATTTGTAGATGACTTCTCTAGAAAAACCTGGATATACTTTCTTAAATGTAAAGAGTCTATAGAAGTCCTTAAAAGATTTAAAGAATTCAAAGCTCTTTCAGAAAACTTTTCGGGGAAGAAAATCAAAACTCTAAGAACAAATAATGGGAAGGAATACACCTCAGAAATCTTTAAGGAATTTTGTGTAAATGCTGGGATTAAGAGGGAGTTTACTGTAGTCTTCAATCCTCAACAAAATGGTGTTGCTGAAAGAAAGAATAGAACTATTGTAGAAGCTGCTAGAGCAATGTTGTTTGATCAAAACTTAGAAACTTCATTTTGGGCAGAAGCCTCTAGGACAGCTGTCTACATTCAAAATAGATGTCCCCATTCTCATCTAGACAACAAAACTCCTGAAGAAGCATTTACTGGTACAAAATCTGACATAAGTCACTTAAGGATCTTTGGTTGCCCTGTCTACATTCATGTACCTAAAGAAAGGAGATCTAAATTAGAACCTAATGGAAAGAAAGGGATTTTCATGGGCTATAGTGAAACCTCAAAAGCTTACAGAATTTACATATCAGGTCAGAATCAAGTTGAATTAAGTAGAGATGTTATCTTTGAGGAAGACATTGCTTTCAAAAGGGCAAAGAGTTCTAATGACATAGAAATTCAAGATTCTACTAAAGTTATAGAAGAGGATCTTGCTCCTGAGATTCAGAGGGAGCACTCTGAAGAAATCCTAAATGAAAACCAATCTGTCCCAGAAGTGAATCTTTATGACAACAACAAGAAAAGACCACTTTGGGCTAGAAAGATGATTAAGGAAGCTGAGAATTATACAGCACCCAAAGGAACTTTTAGAGAAAGTAAGATACCCAAAAGATTCTCAAGCTATGTTGCCTTAATGAATGAGATCATTAGTTCAGAACCAACTAGCGTTATGGAAGCTTTGAAGCATCAAGTATGGAAAGATGCTATGTCAGAAGAGTATCAATCTATTTTGAAAAATGATGTATGGGATATAGTACCTAGACCAAAAGGCAAATCTATTGTCTCTTCAAAATGGCTCTTCAAAATCAAACATGCTGCTGATGGGAGTATCGAGAAACACAAGGCACGCTTTGTTGCTAGAGGTTTCTCTCAAAAGGAAGGTATTGATTACGAAGAAACTTTTGCACCTGTTGCCCGGTACACCTCTGTGAGAGCAGTAATAGCTATTGCTGCAGCTAAAGGCTGGAAGATCCATCAAATGGATGTGAAAACTGCCTTCTTGAATGGGTCCATTGAAGAAGAAGTCTTTTTAGAGCAACCTGAAGGCTTTGTGATACATAATGCAGACTCACATGTATGCAGATTGAAGAAAGCTCTATATGGACTTAAACAGGCTCCCAGAGCCTGGTATGAAAGAATTGACAACTATCTTCTAAGACTAGGATTTTCAAAGAATGATGCAGATCCAAATCTCTATTTTAAGGTAATTAAAGGTGATATGTTAATACTAATTTTATATGTTGATGACCTTCTAATAACAGGAGAAGATCACCTTATTACTCAATGTAAGGAAGACCTGGCTTCAGAATTTGATATGAAAGACTTGGGCATTTTACATTACTTCCTGGGGTTGGAAGTCTGGCAGAAATCTGATGGTATCATTTTAAATCAAGGAAAGTATACTGTTGATATTCTAAAGAGATTTGGGATGTTAGACTGTAGACCCATGTCTACACCTATGGAAACTAACTTACACAAGTTGAAAGAAGCAGCAGCAGAATCCAAGTGTGCAGATCCAACTCTTTATAGACAGATGATTGGATCCTTGATGTATCTGGTCAACACCAGACCTGATATTTGCTATGCAGTAAATGTTCTCAGCCAGTTCATGTGTGAACCTAAGGAAATTCACTTAATGGCTGTGAAACATATTTTGAGATATCTTCAAGGCACTATTGGATATGGTCTTCTTTACAAGAAGGATCAACTAGATCTACATGGGTACTCTGATTCAGATTGGGCTGGAAATGTAACTGATCGAAAAAGCACATCAGGATGTTGCTTCAGTTTAGGATCAGCTATGATCTCCTGGATTTGCAGAAAACAATCTTCAGTTGCACAGAGTTCAACAGAAGCCGAATACATTGCAGCCTCAATGGGAGCAAGAGAAGCAGTTTGGCTTCGTAAATTGCTTGTGGGACTCTTTGGTGAGCCCTTGAATCCTACAATTATTCATTGTGATAATCAGAGTTGTATCAAACTCTCTGTAAATCCTGTCTTTCATGATAGATCTAAGCACATTGAGATCCCCTATCATTATGTAAGAGATATGGTGGAAAGGAAAGTAATTCAGTTGGAGTATATTAGTACAAATGATCAAACTGCAGACATTCTCACCAAGCCTCTCTCCCAAATCAAGGTAGAGCACTTCAGGAAGAAACTTGGTATGGTGAAATGTAATTTGTTATTTATGTTTGAAATTCAAATTGTTTATCAAATTGTACTAATATATATAAAGATGTTTAAATGTGTAAACTCTTTTGTCATGTGTGTGACTCCATGACTTTATGGGCCTACTCCCCCTGTGTACATTATTGAAAGGTGACGATCTTTCTAATAATGAACACTTGTATTTGACATTGTAAAGTGACGACTCTACAATGATAAACTATCATGATAGATATCATGTGACTTGATATCTATGGATATGTCATGATAGTATCTCTTGGACACCTTGGTTGATATCATGGGACTTGATATCATTTGTAGATCATTGTGATCCTTAAGAGATAATCATGGTGGATATTTATATCCATGGATATGCCATGAATTATGGTAGACATCATGTGACTTGATGTTAGTGCACATACCATAATGAAGATGTGTTATGTCATGAGACTTGACAACTTTGATAAAACATATCTTTGATATCACGTGTAAAGGTGATATCTTCACTTATTTGATTTGAAATATCTTCCCTAAGCTAAGAGGGAGTGTTGATGAATAATAGCTTAGGTCTGATATATAACAATGATTGCTATAAGCATCATCATTGTTTATGTTAGATCTATTACTCCTTGATATTTCTGGAAATAAGTATCGAATTTATAAAGCTTGTATAAACTCGAATTCAAATAGATGTTGATAAATACGCGTTGAATATATCTCTGCATTCATTGTCGCCCTGTGTGTGCACGTATTTGTTAAAGCTGTTTAATCTGAATACTACAGGATCCCGTGCGCTGAAAGGAACACGTCCTTCCTCTCAAGAGGCGTGTCCCTTTGGACATGAAACCCTTGTGCTCAAAGGAACACGTCCCTTGAGCGGACGTGTCTCCAAGTGTGGAGACACGTCCTCTCAAGAGACGTGTCTCTTGAAGGCGGGCCTTCATCATATAAATATTAAGACCATTCTTAATATGCAGCATATAGAAATCTATTAATATTCTGCATTACGCACATTCTGTGTTACAAGGAAGTATTCAGAAATCCGTATTTTGTATCAGGAGTTTATCACTTGGAATCTCTGTCCCTAGTCTCTTCTCTGTCCTAGAACCCCTTCATGTTTAGATTTGAGTTCATTTAAATATTTAACTCCATTAAAGTAACTTTATTTCATATTTTCTCCATCCACTTAATAATGTTACTTTATAAATAATTAATTAATAATATAAATGTCCAAAATATTATTTCAGGACAAATTAATATTTAATTAATTAAATTAAGCTCCACAATGGCTACTCAAGAATTGGGGACATTACAACCATCCATCCTATTGATTTTTAGCAGATTCGGGCTCATTCTTCCAGCCTCTTGCGACCACATTTATTTATGATAATTAACGTGAAGGGGCGCTTCACATGGCAACAATGTAATTCTCATTTTGGCCGACCTTCTTTGTATTTTTCATCTTGGCCGACCTTCCTTGTATTTGTAATTATGTTTTCTTCTAGTGGCCGACCTAGATCTTGAAGAGGTGCGACCTCTCTATTGATATGTATTTATAGGAGGTCATTTCCATTCCATTTGGACATCAAGCAAGTTCGATTATTCCTTCTTCTCAAGTGCAAATTCTTCAAGATACAAGTGTGAATTCTTCTAGCAGCAGATTGTGAATTCTTTAAGTGCAGATTGAAAATCAAGTAAGAGCAGATTACTTGTTTGTTATTACAGCCATTGCTGGTGCTGAATATTGGCCTTGTGTGTGGCCTCTTTGTAAAGAGATTTGTTGCCATTACTTATATATATATGAGATATATTTGTTGCCGGGTTTTTCTCCCTCAAGTGGAGAGTTTTCCTAGGGTATATGCTGTGTCTTTGTGTCTGATTTTTGAATTAAATTCTGTGCCTTACATCTGATCATAAAATTAACACATCCAATTAAGCATCATTTACTAGATAGTTAATCACCATTTAATTAATCCTCTTGTATCGCATTACACATTGTCCAAACTCACTTGAAATGAGAAACAAATTGTGTAAGCACTCTTTTGTGACAATTGAATCATGGGCTTTGTCCTATGCTACCCCAACCTTAGAACTACAAATTAGTTAGAAATTTAAATCTTTAATTTCTTTTCTTATAGGTGATATGGGCTATAGAAAGCAATTTTTCATTTGCAGGAATTTGTAATATAAAATGCAAGTTCATGTGGGACCCTTACCTTTTCGTCACATGGTGAAAAGGAATGAATCTGACATGCCTGAACACATAATATAAGTGAAGTCATATGCAACATACCAGAGTCAACAAAGATAAAAACATATTTCAGAGTCATAAATTATTACAATATATTAGATGGCAATCCGTTTTTTGTCGTAACTCTAAGTTCATTACTAAGCCCAAACAATCATGTTTTAATTTCCTAATGCACGTCTAGAACAGAGCAAAAGATTTCTAAATACCAGCCTTGGATGGTCAAAAGGACCCCCAATAGTTTGTAGTTTATTTTCTTCATTAAAAACCAAATGGTGCCACTCTGAAGACAGATTAAATGAAACAAAATAGTGGAACGTGACCCATTATCAAATAAGCATGCATACATTTGGAGTATTTCCCATTTGTTCAATCAAATAATGCAATAACTAATTTCTGTGGCAGAAAATTTAGCTGATACATATTAAATATTTAAAAATTAACAAAGGGAGGTAGCTAACCAATCAAGCTTCTTGGCTTGCTTTGTGCTGCACGGCCCCTGATATTCTTGTCAGCACTTGTGTGTTTGATCAACTCTTGCTGCTTTCGTACATTTTCTTCAGTGATCTTCATAAGGCGATCTGGGCCAACCCATTCATCCCAGCTGTCCATTGTTACATTAATGTAATATCAACATCATTTTGTCTACATGTGTTCAAAAAACAGACAACAATAGAAACAAGAACTCATATGTTTTCAGTTGCCAACTGCAATTAATTTCAAGACTCTCACACCCATTTGGATCAAGAACACTGCAGCTGTGTTATGACTAGATTCAATATATTGATATTTATTATTTAATATTTAAATATTACTTACGGCACTCAATGACACAGATTCAATATGCATGTCAATATGACAATCTAAAATACAGCCTTATGGCATTCAATGACACATATTCAATATGCATGTCAATATGATAATCTAAAATGCAGTGACATAAACAACAAAATAGCATCAAAACACACAATAAGACATTTCATCCACAAACTAGAGTACATCTGCAAATCACAAACTAAGAGAGGCAAAACCAAGAGCTGAAAACTCACTTTTTGCTCCAACCCTGCAATACAGGATACAAGGGAACCAGAATTAGGAAGTTTATTAACCATATTATACATAATAGAAATACTATATTATCCAATTAGCTGCCACTTCTTCCTACCCTAGCAACTTATGATGTGAATAATTAATAACAAACCTAAAGCAGTAAGGCCACAAGAATAAGAAGCACATACTAAAGAGTAAACCCCTCACATTAGAGGTTACTTTACACTGTTAGTGCATCTACAACTTATAAACAAAAAGGTGAAAAAGATGAAACAGTGCTCACAAGATAGTGTACAAAATATTTCCATTCTTTTTTCCGAATTTCTGCTTTTTGAACCTTCAGCAAAAAAAGAGAGAAGAAGTTAGACAACACATGAATGAATTATCTAAAGATTACCTACAAACTCCTGCTAAAACAAACTCTAAATGACCAACCATAACTCGATTTCAAGTCCAAATCTTCTGCCCTGATTCCCTTATCTTTAAGTATTTCAAAAACAAATGATTCTGAGAATCTCACAGAAAAAATCCAATGAAAGACCATGTAAGCTACTCAACAATGTTTGAAGCAATGTACTGTCTTTCAAAGACACTAAAAAAATTACAGGGGTCAACTTGTCCTATCTTGAAAGACTATGAAACTAGAAGAAGCTGTAATGTAATAAGAAAACAATTGTAACAACGAAAGGAACCGAAAGTGTTCGTCATAATTCTACCTGTACAAAGAAAAATCTAGGTGAAGAAATTATAATAGAAAAAAAGTTTACACAGGGATGCATACTATATCTTAGAGTATTCTATAAGCCGATGAGACTGTTTGAGCATTTAAGAATATAAAATAGCTCATGTCAATATGTTATAATTTAATAAACTACAATAGGCCATGTGACCATGTCTCATCATGTCCTAGCTTAGTGGGAATTGTCCTAAATTTCTGCTGTAGATACAGGAAATAATTCTCAAATGTTAACTAGGGCATCCATTTAGGCTATAATTCACATCAAGTTCCTCCATATTTTCAGGCTGATCACTAAGTTTGGATGTACTTAGAACAATGATTTACATCTCAGCAGCATCATGTAAGCTGAAACCTATTTGCTATGGCCTAACATCATTTTCCAGCAGGTTGGAGGAGACGCTTTCAGATTGGATCTTCCTTCTCAGCTTGGTATGTACCATAATATGTATCTGTGCCAACTTAAGCTTTATTAGCTGCCACTTTTAGAAGAAGGGCTTGCCTCTCATCCTATGGACACCATTCCAATTTTAGCCACATTGGATGATGGCACTTGATTTGATGTCTGCGCATGCACAACTAAGCCACATTCCACTACAACTTGGTTGCAATGACTCATTGCAAACTCTAGTCAGTGTTCCACAGGGACGCATCCCCCCTGAAAAACTAAGCATTTCCAAGATAGGAACATCCCCAAGACTTGGGGACACCTGGGAAACGTCCCCCCGCTGTCCCCACACCATCTCCAAGTTTCCTCTACCATTTCCCAGACGTTTCCTTAAAAGGGGGACATTTCCTAGATGTTTCTTCCTAGGAAACTCCAAAAGGGGACTTCTGGACATCCCCAAGACTCCTAGACGTCCCTGAGACACCCAGACGTCCCTAAGACTCCCAAACGTTTCTTCCCGAGAAACTCCAAAAGGGGACTTTGGGACATCCTCGAGACTCCCAGACGTCCCTCAACACCTTAGGAAACTCGCAAAAGACTCTTGTGGTGCAACATTTATTTTGATGATTTTTTAAAAAAACAAAAGGAAAACAATCACTTCAAAGGGTTAACCCTAACCATAAGTCAACCCCAACCCCCAAGGCCTCTCAAAAAAGTTATAAGAGAGACATATTGTCTCAATCTTATTCACAAATTCATTGCTACAGTCTGAACCTGAAGAGGAAGAGTGAAGTGAAAGTTTGAGTTCGAGGCTTTGAGCTGCAACTTGCAAGGAGACTTACGAAGTTGGGAGCAAGCTTAGGAGAAGCAAGCCAAAAGGAGCTTCTTCATTCTTGCAGGAGGAAGAGGGCAGCATGTGTCGTCTAGCAATTCTAGTGATGAGGAGATTGACATGGAGCTTGAAGATGATTAGAGGCATAGTTTACATACTCGGATTTGGAGAGTACTCAACAAGCCCAAAACTTTTGACTCAGAAAATACTCAATTGATACTCGGCAACTTAAAAGGTATTAAAATATAATATTTAACTTAATATATATAATAGACCAACTATATTTTATATATATATATACTAATATATTCATATTTCATATTGATAATCTATACTTATGGTATATACTATATATTATATATATTAAAATATTTTAAAATGTTTAAAATTTTAACAATATATAAAATATTTATAATATTTTAAAGTTCTATAATGTATAAAATATAATATATAATAATAAATATAATCTACAATTTTATAGTATATATATTAAAATATTTTATAATATAATACTATAAAATATTTATAATAATTAAAATTTTATAATATTTTAAGATTTTATAATATATAAATTTTAAAATAGAATACATAATAATAAATATATTTATAATATATTTAAACTATACAAATTTTATAAATAGAAATTTTATAATTTATAGACTTTATATAAATTTTAAACTTATATCCTCTAACTCGTCTCATGTTGCAAGTTGTTCCTACAATTCGTGATGTCGATTGCAATCACAATCACGCAAAAAAAAACACTAGAAATTTGTGGGTGTCTGCAAATTTGAGGGTTTAATGAACCAAAGACTTCCAAAATGCGAGAAAAACAGGCGCATTGCTGCAAATCACGATGCCCATAGCAACCAGTCATGCGGAAATAAAAGCTTTGAATCGCGCCAAAAACTATTGTAAAATCGAGGGTTAAAGTAGAAGAAACGCAGAAAAAAACGTGTGAAACGAAAGCACTATAGCATTTGGCGAGTAAAGGCAAAAAATAATCGTTTTGCTTGAAATTTGGCAATTAATCGCCCACTCGAAGATTAATCAGCGATTATGTAAACTATGATTAGAGGCATCAAGCTATTAGCCATTAACTCATGAGTCATGAGTCATTATTATTACTATCTAGTATTTACTATTTTGTTTTTGAAGTTTGAAGTTTGAACATTGTTGATTGTAATTATGAATCATGATTATGAAGTTTTGAACTTTCAGTTCTTGTTCCAATGTCTATATTTTGATTTTCAATGTTCACTATTAAAAATTAAAAACTACTACTAGTTCTATGCAACCATTGAAATGTGTTGAAACTTTACTTGTTCCTTAGGCTTCTACGGTTATACACCTTTTTATAACTAATTTTTCAAGTACTATATGTATTTCAGCGCCTCCCACCATCCCCCGACATCCCCAAACTTAGGCCCCCCGTCCCTTCGTCCCCAAAACCCATCCCACCGTCTCCGCATCAAGAAACTCCATGGAACATAGATAATAACATATTTGAATTTGGCTTGAATCTTCACCAAGGAATCATGAACCTGGGCGTTGGGCCTTAGTTGGGTTGCAACTATTGTTTATGTAATAATGAAGCTACTAATATAACTGTTAGGATCTTTCTAGGGAGTTGGACTGATTGCTCTAATAAAAACAGCATTTCTTGGTCTGATATCCTATTTCATTATGTTCACTCTACTAACAAGTGTAAATTTTACAGGAAGTTTTGGCAACTATTGTCTACTGGAGCGAAAATCAAGAAACAATGAACTTAGGGTGAAAGGAGCTTACTTACTGACTTCTGCCATTAAGTCACTATCTCCTCTATTGCATTGCAGGTGTATCGTTTCCTAAAAAAACCATAAGCTTGTCATGTCCCTCCTAATCAGGTCAGCTCCCAAGCTACTCATTGAATAAAGGTGTTTTAAAACACTAGACCAATAGATTATTTAATTAATATTTAAGTATAAAATATAACAAATAAAACAATAAATATAAACTAAAATATGAAATATAAACGTTAAAAAAAAATTCAAAAAAAAAAGTGTTAATTAGGTCAGCACCCAAGGGAATTCAGCTTCAAGCTTGGTTGGCCTATCTTTGATTGATTTCAAATAGGTATAAATAGGAGGGCTCAAAGCTCATTTGAGGACATGGAGATTCGGTATGGTTTTTCAGTTTTGGCTCAAGCAGGCCAACTGGGACGCAAACCCCAGTTGCCTATCTAGGTCAAGACGAAAACCCTGATCTAGGGTCTTACTAAGTCTCTTAACTTCTGTTTAGTTCATAATCAGAATCAAGCAAACTGCAATATGAAGTCTGAGTTACCTTTTTTTAACCTAGTACAGGTCTGTTCAAGGAGTTTGTAAGCCATTCAAGGGTTGTTGTACAGCCCAAACCTGAGCACAGCCTTAGGGTAGATCATATTCGAGTTTGGAAGGAGTTTGGAAGAGTGCTAAAGCCCTAAATCGCCCATTCAAGGGTTTTTCTCAGACCTGAGCGCCAAGAAGGAGATATTCCATCAACTTTCAAACTACATCATTGGAGCTGCACCTAGGGTTTGGAGGAAAAATCGCCTAGATTTGTAGCTGTGTGTGAGGTAAGAAGTGGCGCCTCCCTGATAGGGAGATCTGGAATACTCAGCCACCCTACATTGAAGCCTTTAGTCATCTCAGATCTACTGCTAGAGGGTTTTTGTTGTGCATGAGAGAGCTACGGCACCTTTCCAAGTTGCAATCAATCATTAACAACCCCTTGGACGCCCCCCTTGCTGCCTAAGTGGCCTTTGATAGGTAATCTACGCCAAGATTGCTACAACGGCACCATTAGGAGGTTTGTGCACTGGTGGTTACCTCAGAAAGTTTTAAATCAGATTGTTTTTAGTGCATATACTCTGCTGGGCAGACAAACTGAGGTTTGAACTTGGAACTTATTATCTAATATTTATAATTAGTTGGTTGTTGTTCATTATTCCATTGAATGAATGTGATCTGGTGTTTATTATTTTTTTATTCTGCTCATTGTTAATTCAATGCTAATCGCTGTGGTGTAACAAATTTAGTTATTTTGAAGTTTTTAAAAGAAAGAAAAAACCCTAGGATTATTATAGTGGTATCAAAGCAGGCAGTCCTGCAAGCTTGCTGGGTGAATTTTTGTGCATCCAATTAAATCAAAGGGACCAAAGAGCCTTAGAAAGAGACAGGGAGAAAGTAGAAGTAGCAACAAAAGGAAACAGCAATAGAATTGGAGGCATAGGTAAAAAATAAATGGCTGATCAGGAAGATGATTTGAAGGCACACCTGAAAAGGCAAGAACAAATGTACCAGCTGATCACCCAGATGATGCAACAAATGCAGAATGCTACTCAGAAATTCATGGGTGAAGGGAGTAATTCAAATCAAAATGGTCTTATAAATCCTACAAATAATAATTGGACTCCAATTGGATCAGCACCTAGGCCCTTCCAGCCTACCTTTTTGCCTAGAGTAGAGTCACCACCGAAAGAAAAGGAGCCAAACCCAACAACATATGACATTAATGCCTACATAGAAGACTACATCAATCTTGATCCAAGTATTAGAAAACAGACTACTTTTGCAAACTATTACAACTTAACGGCAACGATAGGGCCAAAGAAAGAAAGAAGAAAGCAAGAGGAATAATCAAATTCAAAGCCCAAGATGAGGGAACCTGAAACAGTGAAGAGTACATCAAAAGCAAAATCAGAAAAGGACAAGAAAGAAGGTGCGATAGTGGAACAAGAAGAAAAATAAAAGCTACAAGATACCATTGAGCAAGAACAAGAGGAACCCAATAAGCAAGTTGAAGGTGAAGAGTCCTTGTTGATGATTGTACATGTCAACAAAAGTTCGATGAAGTGAAGGTGGAAAAGGTTCCACTTGGCGAGCAAGGAGAGTCCAAGTTGAAGGATGATATGCTGAATCATGCAAGATCTTTTGAACTTTCAAGGGGTGTGCCATTGATTAATTTTCCAAGAAGCATTGTAGGCAGATATGCATTTGAGAGGAACATACCTAACCCTAATTCAGGGGTTTTGAGTCACAAAAATGGAGCTGTTAAGGATATCTCAAGTTCTCAACAAATTTGTTTTCAACAAATAAAGATGAGCATTTTGATTGTGGACAAAGGTATGAAGATGTTCCAGATTCATTGCTTCCTATGTCATTGCAAAATTCTTGTCATCATGGAAAGCATGCAGAAAAAGGTGATAAAATAAGAGATACAACTTGCAGTATGGGGCATGTGGACTCCTTGTTTCAAGTTCCAAATTATCCTTATTCAGATAATCCTTGAGGATCAAAGAGGATAGATGCATTGGTGCTACTTCTGAGTTCTCCATTACTTGCATTCAGAATGAAAGGAGGTTTATGAGAGATCACGTAGGGTTTTTTGTGCATTATAACCTCATTGTGAATGAACAATGTCTACAATTTGTAGATCACTCCTGGGAACCAAGCACCACAATTGAAGACAAGATTGTCGGCAATAGCCAAATGGAGATAGTCACCTTGGGGAGCTTGATGCTAGATGAAGGTAAGCAAAACAGGTGTCATTTTGATGTTCAAAATGTGTAACTAAGTTTGGTATGGTGTTTTGGGTATCAAGCTACAAGCAAGTTGAAGGGCTCATGAAGAATGAGACACTACAAATCCCTAGCATGATGGAAGCAAAACCATTATTCACCACTTTGGGTGAACAAGGCACATGCAAAAACTTCTACACCATGGGTTTTGGAGGGATGAGTAAAACATGGAACTCGCAATGGATGCACTCTATGAGAAGGTTCACTATGAAATTGAAAACCAAAAGCGATGAGGTAGTGCTTCAAGGCATCAAGGAGGAAACTCCAAGACTTGTTATGACAAAGAGAATGGTATGTCAATTGGCCGTGAGCACCACCTCATCCAAAGGTGAGTTGTCTTTTGATGATTATACTTGGCCTAATTCAAACTAACATTACATGGTGCTTGAATTTTTAGGATTACCATTGAGTAGAAGGTATCATCATGAGTTGAGAAGGCATAGCTTTTCCATTGAAAGATTTAGAGAGACCACAAGAAGATTCCAAGGAGAAATTCAGATGTATGCTAGGGTAGTGCAGCATGAGAAGGATAGGATGATTCCAAATCAGGATATTTGTGCGGAAGACCTCCAACAAAGCACGATGAGGTTGACTAATGATAAGGATATATCCTTATATCATAGCAGAAGCATTCCCAGGACAGTGATGAACCTGATTTCCAGTCCCAACACTGCTGTCATCATTGTTAACAGCCACCACATTACTTACTTGGCATTCACACAAGTGATTTTGCAGGGATTCCTAGCTATGGGAAAGAGCAATTTTCAGTTGGTAACTTCTAATGGAAAGCCTTCAGTTTGTGTATGGCTGTTTACCACTCCTACATTGATCACATGGCAAATGTTTGCCCAAGTTTGTCATACTTGCAGCTATTACATCATTTTTATAGTGCTGGGATTGATGTTTTTCGTCATGAACAACAGCAGATCAATGCATTTTGAGGGGATTTCCTTGCATGCAAATGATAGGGAGAAGGGTCCAACCATTCTAGTGCTGAATTGGAGGAGACCCCGAGCGATTCATGGGTGTTATAATTTATTTTCAGCTGATTTACATTGTGTTTGGGAAGGATCATCCCACAACAGCATTATGGGTCTCATTGGGGCTCAAGGATATAGCCATGCATTTTGAGGGGATTTCCTTGCATGCAAATGATAGGGAGAGCTCAACATTCTAGTGCTGAATTGGAGGGAGACTAGCTGATTCATAGGTGTTATAATATATTTTCAGCTGATTTACATTGTGTTTGGGAAGGATCAGCCCACAATAGCATTATAGGTCTCATTGGGGCTCAAGGATATAGTCATCAAGCTCACATAGGCAGTTGGGATCTTTCATCACATAAGAAGAACAAGTGTCTACAACAGCTCACCAACATAGTAGATGGATACATGGACTGCAATAACCTCTATGTCATGGGAGAGTTCACTATGAAGTTGAAACCCAAGGGGGAGGAGGTAGAACTTCTAGGCGTTGAAGGAGGAGATCCACTAGTGGCCATGATAGGAGACCATTGGGTGATGATCATAACTTTTTCCAAAGGTGAGATGCTTGACCATAATGAAATTTGGACTATTTTGGTTATGTTCAACATTACACTTTGATGGTGCCCACCAAAGGGAATAATTGTCATGTCGCTTCGATTGGTATCTCGGATAACGAGTTAGCCCTATCATCACGACCCTCATTGGTAGATGGAGTGGATAGGGGTCACTTGAACTAGCTCGGCTTGGTCGGCGAGGATTGATCGAGATGTCTTTAGTTAAACCGGTCCGGAGGGATATTTGCAAATTGCTATTTTACTTGTGATTCTTGGCGGTGATGGGACCAACTGCTATTTTTATGATTGGTAAGCGGCATCGGAGATTCACTCGAGCACAATGAAGCATCCAGGCGGATCCCTGATGTCGAGGGTTAGAAACAAGGAAGATATTAATATTTGATCGTATTGATTAAATATTAATTAATTAACGTTTATAATATAAAGTTATAATTTAATATTATAACTTAAGTGAATTCCTTGAGGGGTGCGCCATCATGAAGGAAGGGGCCAGTTTGATATTTTAATTAATAATTAAATATTCAGTGGAGAACTATGGAGAAATGAAAATATTAAAAGATGAATATTTCATTAAAACCCTATTTTCAAGGGAATCGCACTTTTCAGTGTATTTGAGGGTTTGCCTTGGGAATTGAGCCCATTATGTGATTATTGAGTTTTGAAACTGAACAATTTTGGTCTGAGCCTGAGACTTAGGGTTTCATGTTCGTTTGCCTTGGGGAACGAGCCATCTCCAACGGAAAGCAATTCAGAGAGTGTGCAATATCACTTGATTTATTGCCAGCAGAGGTTTTCTTACTCAGAGAAAACTACAGAGCTTCAGAGTTTACTATTTGTCAGAGGTTTCCTTCAGTATTTGTTTCCAGAGATCAGTCATTGGCTGGGGGGCACCATATTCAGAGTCTTAGACATCAACTTTGAGGAGGCCGTACAAATTAAAAGACTGTTTCTGCCAGGCCGTACTTCTGACAGGGCCGTACCATTGTCCCTGGGCCGTACTCTTCAGATTAAAATAAACGCCTTCATTTGAGATCTCCAGTTTGCTTCAAAGTGGGCGCCAATACCATTTGACCAATTTGTGCATGCCAGAAGGAGGGAACGAGACCATATTTATTTCTGCCGTACTGATTTGTACCTTCAGCCGTACCAGAAAATCAGGTTCTTTTCATAATAAAAATTCATTATTTGTCTTGCATGTTATCAGATCATTTTTATATGAAGATCATTTGATGAATAAAGGAAACGCCTTTAGTTCTTATTGTATTCCTCGAGTAAATTGAAGATTTAGAATTTCTATTGAATTTATTATATTTTTCTGTAAGAGCCGTACTATCATTAAATGCATTGAAAACACAAAAAATTGCAAAAACTTCAAAACGTCAGAAAAACCTAAAAATATCAGTTAGAGCATTGTCAGAGGGAAACCAGGGGTTTCTCTGATGAAATATCGAGCAGTTACGCCATCCTAGGGTTTGGCCATCACATGCAACCAGAGGAAATTGATACATACAGGTACTACACTCGCAGACGTGCCTTGCTTGAAAGGCAACGCAGTTTGAGCAGGCAGCCGGAAATCATGGCTGACAGGAATGATAGGGCTGAGAGAACAGATATACCTCGGACGGATATCCCTCATAACAACCGAGATCAGGATGATGCTGAGGTCTTACTCACACTCAGAGATCTTCGTGCAGGACAACGTCGATCTGATGATGTATTACAGCAGGTAGCACAGGCACTGCAGAGATTAGGGACTTCGAGGAGACCGTCACCACATCGTGACGATGACAGGAGTGATGCTGGGTCACGGAGAGCACCTAGGACAGTGTCACGGACAGCTGATAGGCCTACAAGGCCTACGTTCACGAGACAGGAGCCCGATGAGGCTATGCCAGAGGAGGATCGGGATGATTTGTTTGCTGATAACCTTATGGCAGCAAACGAGGAGTGGGAGTTGATACCTCCTGCAGTCAGAGAACGGATCACTTTTGGCCGTTTTATCACCACGGTGAACACGTGGGCTCGTCGGAGATTGGAGACCACAAACGGCGAATAATGACCTCAAACATGCAACTAAGGTTGAATCACAGTATGGCGGTGGGAAGACAGCCAACTTGGATTAGCAAGCTTGATACATTCCTTACCTTGCGTCCGATGGCTGAGAGAGACGCTATCCGTTACGCTACACTGCACCTCGAGGGAGTAGCATATGACTGGTGGCATCACGGTATGGTGACGCTACATCATGATGGGATCACTTCATATCAGGAGTTCGTAGACAGGCTGGTTGAGAGATTTGATAGGAAGGATCCGGAGACTTACTTCAGAGATTTGGCACAGTTGAGGCAGAGTGGCAATCTCGAGACATACATCAGCGACTTTCAGAGACGTTCCGTCATGGTTCCGAGCATATCTGAGAGGCGGTTGGTAGTTCTCTTTATGGAGGGTTTGTCAGAACCATTTAAAGGCTGGATAAAAGCCTTTGATCCTCCATCATTACAGGAGGCGATGAGGAAGGCACGTAACATGGAGTTCGCAGCCCCAGCAAATAAATTTAACTCCAGAGGTTCTTCATCGTTCCGAGATAACAAGGGCTTTAATAAAAACAATGATAAATCTGATTATAACAAAAACAAATCAGATTATAAAAACGATTCGAAAGGTAAATCAGCCTTCCCACCTTTGGATCGTGAGGCCCTGAATGACCTTCGCAGGAAAAAGTTATGCTTTTACTGCAAGGGACCGTATGATGCCAATCACGATTGCCCTCTAAGACCTAAGGGCAAGGCGAATCGTGTTATGTGGGCATACTATGAAGACTCCGAATCAGAAAATTCAGGGCAGCCTGAGCATTCAGATGAGTCAGAGACAGAGACTCCAGAGCATAGAGTGGAGGTAGAGCCCGAGCTTCAGATACAGGAGGGCAGATTATCTAGCATTCAGCAGGAGGGTTCTTTCCGGCTCCGTGGTGTATTAGCAGGTCAGAGGGTCATTACCCTATTGGATACAGGAGCTACACATAACTTTATTGATGCTAGGTTCGTTGAGAAACGAGGGCTTATCACAGAGGAGTTTGAGGGCATCAGAGTCAAAGTGGCGGATGGGTACACTTTGAGATGCGAACGCATGATTAGAGATCTTCCATTACGCTTGAACAACTATGAGTTCATGGCAGATTACTATGTTGTCAATATGGGAGACATCGATTTAGTATTGGGAATGAAGTGGTTGCACTCACTGGAGGAGGTCACACTTCGTCTCAAGGATATGGAAATACGTTTTGAGGTCGACGGGAAGACTCACATTCTTAAGGCAATACGGGACAGCGACCTTAAAACAATTTCCTTTCGCCGAATGGAGCGGCTCATGCGTCATGACATGGTAGAGTGGGCTGCCGAGTGTCATTTAGCACCTTTACAGGAGGGACAGCAAAAGACAGAGTATCATCCGGACATTCAGAAGATCAGAGTCAAGCATGATAAGGTGTTCAGTGATATTCCGCCAGGTAGACCTCCGGATAGAGGGATAGAGCACATTATTGAGCTCGAGGAGGGTGCAAAACCCATCATGATAACTCCTTACAGGCATCCGAAAAGATTGAAGGATGAGATTGAGAAAACCATAAAGGAGTTACTGGCTATGGGTCACATTAGACCTAGTAAGTCGCCGTTCGCTTCTTCTGTTGTATTGGTGAAGAAGAAGGATGGAACGTTGCGCATGTGCATTGATTACAGGGTCCTGAATAAGAGGACAATCAAAAACAGATACCCGATACCGAGGATAGATGAGTTGATTGATGAGCTTCATGGGGCATGTTATTCCACGAAGATTGATTCTGATCGGGTTATCACGATTAGAGTCCGTGAAGCGGGACATAGAAAACTGACCCGGATGTCATTGTAGGCACCGAGTTCGTAGTGATGCCATTTGGGCTCACTAAACGCGCGGCTTCTACTTCGATCTCTATGAGCAGTATTTCATTCCTTCTTTGAGGAGGTTTGTGTTGGTTTCTTGATGACATTGATACGGTCGGACTTGGCGAGGAGCACACAGCTCATTGGAAGCGTATTGAAGCATCTTGGAGAGGAGTCCTTATGCGCCAAAAGTCAAATGCGATTTAGAGGATGGCCA